>JBCEWC010002089.1:0-36461 GCA_038996855.1 Solanum aculeatissimum
AACTTGAACTATTTTAAAATATTAACATAAAAATCGTGATTTTTTAGAAATGTTGGGACAAAATTGGGTGTCAACACATATAATTGTGACTAATTTGACGATTGTTGATTGTGACGTGTGATTTTTATGATAATAGTGATTGGTATTGATGATGATTGTAAACAATGACTAGCGTGATGTCAACTGATTTTAGTGATTATTAGCCAACAATTGTCGTTATTGTTGAGGATAGTGATTGTGGGTGGTGAGAATTAATAATAAACAATGAAGTTAGTTGATAATAACGCGACAACGATTAATGAATGAATCGATGATTGTCACACATCTTAATAATATTAAGAGTTTGTTATAATCATTAAGACTCATCAAGTCATTTCAGCTTTTAAAAAAATGCACTTTGATTGATTAAAATTTAGACATAAAAAATAAATGAATTTAACAAGTGAAATCTAAATAATTAATTAAGATCCTTATTAAGCGCAAACAAGTTGGGACAGTATCAAAATGTCCATATTTAAACTAGTATTGAAGTCATATTTTTCACTATGAAGTTTAAAATACGAAGAAGTTATATGAATTCAACATATATTATATACACATAAATTTTTAAAAATTACGTCTTGACTATGTAATTTTTTGCCATAAAGAGTATACCTGACTCCATACCTATTTTAAATATCTTTTTCGTATTTCTATATATTTTCTTTAACATTTGGATAGAGATGGCAATAAGGCGACGTAGGCGGGTTAAGCTCAACCCACAAAATTTTTAAGCCATCTCACTTCACTCCACATGACAAGTTTTTTCATTCTCAACCTATCCCGCTTCACCTCATATAGATCCGTCGCACATAAACTTTTAAGTTCTTTTTATTTTAAATTGAGTTTAATACGAAAAATAAAATTCATAAGTTTTTTTTTTCTTCAATTGTTGCTAATTAACATCTCAACAACTAATAAACTAATTCTAATTAACATTTCAACAACTGTTTCTTAATTGTTAATTAATTATTTCTTAATCGTTAATTAATTGTTTCTAATTAATATTTCAATATAATTATTTACGGGAGACATTTAGTTGAAAATTATATACAAAAAAAAAGGTTAAAATTAAAATCAAAGTTTAATATAAAAAGTTATATATTTTTTATTTTTCTTAATTACAAAGATTTAATTTTTTTTGAGTTCCTACTTGGTAAATCAAATTCGCAACCCGCCCCATTTAATTTTAAAAATAATTGCTTCAACTATAATTTAGAGTTGATATACTTCTCATTACAAAACCACTCACATATATCCTTACAGTTACAAAAGTGTGTCATATATATACCATTACAAAAGTGACTCATATATGCTCCTACCATTATAAAAAGTGTCTCACATATACCCTTTTTATTTAATGGCAGTAAAAACATTAATTTTAATTTTTTTTTTTTTTTAAATTATGTAGGAGCTCTATGTTATATGATCCTTTTAGCAAAGTTCATGGTATATTTAATCATTCTCAAGTATCATTTTTTTTTTCCAACTTTTTGATTCAACACATAGTTTGAGTTTTAAATATTGTCCTCATAGATCTATTTGCTTATCATTATTAGAGTTTCTTATTTTTTACTTGACTTTTTCTTTCTTTTTTAGTGTATAGATCAGATATGAGAAGTAAAAATAAAATTTAAAAAATTAAACTATTTTTTAAAGCTATATTTTGATTTATTTCTTGTATCTATAAAAAACCAAAATTACGGCCTTTATGATAATTTTTTTTAGAAATGAGCAAAAAGATAATAAATTCAAAATATATTTATAAATAAATAAATAAAGTTAATCTTATTTTGTTATTCCAGTAGACAAAAAGGTCATAATTGGGACATTTTATAATAATAGAGCTTATGTGAATAACTTTTGTAATGAGAGCTATATTGATTCTAAAATCTTAAAATGAAGGTGTATATTATGCCATTTTTCCTTAACATTTCAATGAGATTTATTAGGGCTTTGTTGGGAATAAGATTCCAAATATGAAGGACAGAGAACTCCATCACTTGCACATGGCTTCTCTTTCTTATTATCCATCACGAGAATAAGGAATCTAATGCTTCGTCGTGGAAAAATAATTCATAAGTGTATTTGCCTCCACCAAATTTTGTAAAAGAATTCATACTTGATTTTATTTTTATATAATATATAATATTATCATCTAAATAATTTTAATATTATTATGTTATTTTTACTTGTTATAATAAGTTAATTTTAATGTATGAATATCATTTGTTATAAGGAATTATTTGTAGAGACAATGATGCAAACAACAAATAATACTAATTTATGTGTTTTTCGATTTATTTACTCAGAGATAAAGAAGGTGATCATTTCATTACGATAATTTTACATACCTTTGTAGTTGCTTTAAAGGATAAGCATAATAATTAAATATATGTATATTTTGTTTTATTTGAAATTTATTAAAACTACAAAAATAACATTATGTTAACAGTATAGTTCTTTAAATTACGAGTCTCTTTCCAAGACATACATAGTTTTTAGACACAAATACATTTCAAATATTGGGACATTAGAAAGAGTTAAGAGAATTAAGGAGTTTTCCTTCTTTAATTTCACTGTTCAAATATGCAAGTTTCTGCGTAAAAAAAATGTTAACCCTATTGCTTTTTGAGAATTGAAATAATTTACTTTATTTCATTCTGTCTAACCTACTCTCAACAAAAAATCAATTTTGTTGTTATTTTTTTTTCTATTTTTTTGGATTATTCATGATCACATATTTTAGTATTTAATTCAAAAATCTGGCCATCCCATAATAACCAATCAAACTAAGCGTTTTTTAATCTAAAAGGAAGTCTTGGATTATATTAATATTAAGCTAAACAAAATGTTCGAGTATATGGAGCTTGGAGGATCATTATAATGTGTCATAGACACATTAATTAGTTTAAGATTGGCATATAATGTTATTGTAGTTAATATTACTATTATATGATAACGATAAAAAGGAACGGAGATATTTGATATAGAATATTATTGGGTGTTTGATTGCAAGGGCCAATTTTTTTATACTTTTTTAGTGTGCCCCCTTTCTTCAAGTGTTCTGCCCGATTCACTGGGACCGAATCAAAGGAGAAAGGTTAGGCACCTCCTAAAATCATTTCAATAAGAGGTTGCATCAATGCTAATTCAACTGTCACGTCATTCGTAAGACTGTAACGGATAAAATTAATAAATTAATTAAGTTTCAAATCAATATCAAATCAAAATAAAAATCATGCGATGAATATTTAAATTTTCTTTTTATATAAATTTTATTGTTTTACGGGTGAGCATGGATCATAATAGTAATGAGATTAAAAAAAATAGTAGAAGAATGTGTTTAGCAGAAAAAAATTTCATGAAATAAAAATACCCATTACAAGTTTGGCACAAGTAGTGCTTTGATAAATTAATGTTCAGAAAGACCGAATTGATCATTGAAAAGTCATAATTCTTTGTCGGATTGAGACACCTAAAAGTCATAATGGAGTGCTATTCTGGCGGCTAATCCGCAGCCTAAAAAACACATTGCTTTACATTTTATTTAATTTTTTTAATATGCGATTCTTTTATCAAAAAAAAAAAAAGTTATCTAGCAAAGTTTACGTTTAATGCAACTTTTTAAAAATAAGCTGCTTGATAATAACTTTGCAAGGTTAAAGTTTTGTGGAAACAAATGTTTAGTTAGTTCCATTTGATTTTCATTTTGCTTAAAAATACTACTACTATGAAATATCAAAATTATTTAGAAAATAAAATTTATATAATAAAATAACTTCTGAAAAATCTAAAAATAAGAGATTTTTATCACGAAGAAAAGTTTGCACTAAAATTTTACGCTCTTTATATGCTTTTATATTGTAATTTTAAGACAAAAAAGAATAGTACTAATATTATGTTTTTTATTAGTTGAATCTTTTAAATATAAAATATAAATACTTTTTCTAAGTAGAAATTGTCTTCAATTAGCCCTGTTTTGCCTTTTCGACGCCTTCAATATTTGAAGTCAGAGACCACATAGATTGAATAATATATATTTTTTCTTTTTAGCAAAAAACAGTTTTTATTTCGTGCAAAAAAAAAAAAACTAAAAAGACTCCAGTGTAATAAAACGAACCACAACAGGAGTTTGGAGGAGCAAGTTCTTTTTGGTTCCATTAGCCTACTTGAGATCTATTCCCACTTGTAATAGGTAAGCATCCTTTCTCTCAATCGCCATTTCCAGAATCTGTTCATCTTTTGTTGAACGCTTTTGATGTTTTTATCAGTGAATTAATCTGCTTTCACGATCTTATTTGAATTAATTAGCTGGTGATCTATTTCAACCCTTTGCCTGATTTTGAACAATCCCGTTCCGGTATCCTCCTTTTTGAAATGCACGTTTATATGGTTTCTACTGTTTTGATTTTGTGACGCAGTTAATTTTTTGATTTTCGCGAGCAATGGTGTTCTACCGTAGCGTTTCGTTGTTGTCAAAGCTGCGCTCTCGAGCGGTGAGTTGCAAAGGAAAAAATATTATTGTTATTGTGATGGATTAATGATTTGAATAGTTTTTTAATTGAATTCCTTTTCCTGATCTAATTCAATTAATTCTTGAATTATAGGTCCAACAGTCAAACATTAGCAATTCTGTGCGCTGGCTTCAAGTCCAAACATCTTCTGGTCTTGTAAGTTCTAATGTCTCCCTTTGTGAAAATAATTAATGAGCTGTTTGATTACTTTGTGATTACATATTGTTCAATTACCAAGCTAGTTGGGATTAGTTGTATGATTTTTTCAAAATAATGAAAACTTTGGAAGTAACCAATCATTGTTTGTTGTGGAGCATCTTGATATCAGAAGGACATCAGTGTTATTGTGTTTTTTCTACTGAAGAAGTTCATATTAGTAAATGTTAGGAATGAAGATGAAGATTCTATGTTGGATTTTATTTGGTGCACAGCTTCTTCAAATGTGTTTCCAAGGCCATAATGTGTCCGTAATAGGGATGTCCTGAAGGATGGAGTGGCATGGCTTGTCAGCAAACAACCCACTGTCATACCTTTCCAGCATATGCAGTCTTGTTTATTAGGTCAGATGGACAGGGATCCTATCTCTTGTACCAATATGCAGATTCAATTCAATAACCAATCAGTACAATTCCTTCAGAAATCTGAAATTCCACCCATGATTGGAGTAACAATCAGCAACAAGAGCTGCCTGATTGGAAGGCAAAGAAAAGAGTTTTGGTAATTGTTGATATAGAGGGATATGACCCACCAAACATCATGCCAAATGCTTATCTTCATTCCATCTCCCAACAGAAAATAGATGTTTCCCAGAAAATCTTCTCAATGTTTTCCCTACAGAGAAGCCATAAGAGTTAGATGGGGACTTTGTTATTCACTGATTGGGAATCCAAACTTGGTTTCTATGCCTTTTCTCCCTAGCTCTTGATATTGCCTTGTGAATCTCGATCTCCATAACTGTTTACGAAGGAGACTGTCATTTTGAATTTTTAAGTTCCTTACTCCAAAACCACCAGCTTTGTTTTTTCTACTTCATTAGTTAACTACTATTTTTTATTTCATTTTTTATTTTCTGGATTTTGATGACCATTATCTGTGTATAAAATGGTGGTTTGAGCATCCTGTAGTGTTTTTAAGTTAATTTTCCAACATCATTAAGCACCTGGGCTCTAGCTTATATAACATCCTCTATGGAAAGATAGATTTTGCAGTGAAGACACTGCGGAAACACTATGGTGGCTTTTAAGATCTGACATCTTGTTAACAAAATGACTCCCAAGATAATGAAATTACTGTTTTTTCTTTGGTATGGCCTTCTTGGGTCAAGTTAATCTTGTACTTGACTAGTCTTGACAGTGCGTAGCAAATTAATTTTGAGGATGCATTTGATGTCACAAGTTAAATTATATGTTTGGCCAACTAATTTTCTTTAAACTCTTGAAGGCTATGGCTAATGGTAGGTTGTAGTGCAGTTATAGGGCTCTCAAAGTATATCATTTTTTGTCTCAGATTTTTGGATGTCACTGGATATTATTGTTGGAAATTGACTAGTCCAGTGAAGCATAAATCTCAAACATTACTGTGTCCTTTATTTTGTGCGACACATTGTTATTTTTCATTGTTATATCACCGTGGAAAAATAGACGAGAGGATACACATTTGCATTCAAAACCTAGGCTAATTGCCATCGTATGGTTCATTACTTAGGTTCTTTCTTTTCAACTTTGGTTTGTAATGGCCAGTCTACAAATTTCCACCTGAACCTCTCCTGTCCTTGTTTGCTAGTTGTTTTCTACTCCAGAGGACAAATTATTTAGTCAGGCGAATATACAAGCTATGTTTAATTTTATCCTGTAGTACTTTGGTGAACTTGAAATGATAAATGCAAAATGTATTACCCCTTTATCTATTAATTACTTCTTCTTATACTTCTTTCTTAATATCCACATATAATTCAATTAATAATTTTATTTGATATAGGATCTGCGTTCTGAGCTGCAAGAATTGATTCCTGAACAACAGGTATATATAGATTCACTCCTACCTCTTTAGTTCCCTTTGATTCCAGAGCTTAAGTTTGTGTATATTGGGGCTTTACTTCACATTTTCTACTCTTCCCTTAAATTACATGGGAGAATGTTTTCACCTAACGCGTCTTTTCTCTCTTCTACTGATGGAAATTTTCAATATAGAAAAAAAAAGAGAAGAAATCTCATGTTTTGTATACACTGAGAGGGGCTTTCATAAAGTTGTGGAGATGTGAGATCATCTATTATGTGATATATGAATATTTCTGATTCTCTAATTCTTGTGATTATTTTTTTTTTGTTAGGATCGCCTGAAAAAGATCAAGTCAGAATATGGAAAGGTTCAATTGGGGAATATCACAGTTGATATGGTAAATAGAAGTTTTTAGTTAAATATAAGTTTGGGAAAATACTGTAAATCTGGATTGACATTTGTTGTTCAATTTGAAGGTTCTTGGTGGAATGAGAGGAATGACAGGATTACTGTGGGAAACCTCATTACTTGATCCTGATGAGGTTACATTCTACTAATCTGTATCCCATAATGAATGCAAGTCAATCACAAAATCATATTATTTTCTGTGATCTCTGTTGCGCCATTCGTTACCTTCGCTCAATTCTTTCAGGGAATTCGCTTCCGGGGTTTGTCTATACCTGAATGCCAAAAGGTATTACCTGCAGCAAAGCCTGGGGGTGAGCCCTTGCCTGAAGGTCTTCTCTGGCTTCTTTTAACAGGAAAGGTGAGATCTTGAGTGCTTAATTTATCGTATCACATAGGGAATTTGAAATATCATTCATTAAAACTGCTTCACTATGTTGCTCTAGTTTTATTGTCATTGAGTTCGAAGTTGGTAAGGCACTTCAATTCTCTGTTGAGCAGCTCTTAAGTCCCAAGTTTGGAGTCAGTTGTCCTTTTTGTGCAAGTAGATAGATTTCTTTTTCTCATTCATATGAAGCCGGACCTACTCTGTTTATATAATATTGCAAAACTGTGTCTGATTTGTCTAGAAAAATTGTTATAGGAGTCCTTGGGGTGGTACTTATTATACATGCTTGGATTTTAAGACTATACTTATCTTCTCTCTCATACTCTTGTGAAGGTGCCATCAAAAGAACAAGTGAATTCATTGTCTCAGGAATTGCAGAGTCGGGCTACTATCCCTGGTATGTTAGTTGTCCTATTGTATTTTCTTGTTCATTCTTTTATTGGATGCTGTTAGTCTTTGACTTTTACAATATAGTTATCACTCCTTAAATTTGAACCTTTTTAATTATAAATTCAGTTGCATAGTATTCATTCATCACACCATGTTACCTTACTAAAAAATATTCATTCATCGCACCACTTGATGGTTTTCCTTTTCTGAGGTTTTATCAGTAACTTTATTGCTGCAGATCATGTATACAAAACTATTGATGCCTTACCAGTCACAGCACATCCAATGACCCAGTTTGCTACCGGAGTCATGGCTCTTCAGGTGAAATTTGAACTATTTAATTCTCTGTTTCTGCTTTCAGTAATTTTCCTAATTATCATGCATGCACGATTAAACATAGATCCTTGGATTTGAGTCTGATCTTTCTGATCTTCACTACCAACACTTGATCTTCACAACGGAGGATTTGGATGCTTCTCAACAAAATATGGGGTGTGTGAAGTTTGGTTAACCTGCTGCTGTAATGTTTAATTTTGTGCCTGCGTCTATTGGCTTGGTGAACTTGGAATCTGTAGTGACACTTCGTACGTACTCAAATTTTGGGTGACTTGTTGTGTAATCAAGGATAGCTTGTCCTTTCTTTCATTGATATTCTTCCACCTGCGAAGACCGAATCATTCATAGTTTGATTGCTTTTAAGTGAGTTTGGGAGATTTCAGAAGGTGTTTTGGACATGATTTGGTTGAGATTTGCAAAATATAGCATTTGAGTTGAAATTGAAAAAAGGTATTGGGAGGTTGAAGTTGTGATTGGACATCAAAATACAGTTGAAATTTTGTGAGTGAATTTGAAAATCCTAAAGATGTTTCTTTTTTCGAACGTCAAATTTTATATTTAAGTTTGATGAGTGATTTCAAAATAATCTCCAAATATTATTTCAAATATTTGGAATCTTATCTATGGCTCAATGGTTCCTTAGTGCTTTAAGAGATATGTAGCATCATGAAGCCAGTTCTGAGTGTTGAAATTGATATTCTATTGTCTTACTGTTTTGTGGATCTTTGAGAACCTTGGAATTAAAAGATTAAAGAAGGAATTTCGTCTGTGTTTTAACTCAAGAAAATAGTGATTTCATCTGTTGCAAACTTATTTAGGAGATTTCAACCACCAATTCACTTCCTTGTTTTCTCTGTAGGTTCAAAGTGAATTTCAAAAGGCATATGAGAAAGGGATTCACAAATCAAAGTGAGCCTCGTCAAAAAGCCATCTCTTGAAGCTGGTTATTTGCTTTCCAGGAAAACACTAACAATGTTGTGTCATTAGGTTGTGGGAACCGACATATGAGGATTCAATGAGTCTGATTGCTCAAGTTCCACTTGTTGCTGCTTATGTTTATCGCAGGTCAGATAATAGTATCTCATTTACCGGTCTTCATTTTTCGTACTCTTTTATCCTCGTATATGTTGCAGTTAGAAGAAGATAATTTTCTAATCTGCTTTCTCTGCTAAGTAGCTTTCTGTTACTGGGTTTTAATGCTTAAATGAAAGTTAGACTTTGAAATTGTGTAAACTGATCCTTTTGTTTACACTTGTGAAGGATGTACAAGAATGGCGCCACTATATCTAAGGATGAATCCCTGGATTATGGTGCAAATTTTGCTCACATGCTTGGTTTCAGTAGCCCTGAAATGCATGAACTTATGAGGCTCTATGTCACGATACACAGGTTAATTTGCTACCTGAATTATTCTAACTATTTTATGATACTTGCTTCTGAGTATTTAACATCTTTCCTGGCCGTCATGATTTCCAGTTGTGTGTATTCTACAACCAGTTGGCACTGATTTTGTTTTGTGTTGCAGTGATCATGAAGGTGGTAATGTCAGTGCTCATACCGGTCACTTGGTGCGTACTTCACTCTGTGGTTTATGGAAAAACAAAGTGTTTACTAGTGGCCTTAACTCTTAACTTCAAGTTCTTTTTCTAGTGGGAATATGCATTTACAATAGCTTAAGCCTTGTTTTTGTCAATGCTTTTTCATAGGTCAACATTTTATTGTCAGGTTTTTCAGTAGCACTAATTGTACTTAAATTCAGGTTGCCAGTGCTTTGTCAGATCCTTACCTCTCCTTCGCTGCTGCTTTGAATGGTTTAGCCGGACCACTTCATGGTTTAGCCAATCAGGTGCTTTGTCTGCTTTACAGCTGTTGTTTCTTATATACTACTTTGATTGCACGCTAGATATTTCTCTTGCTGGAATTTCCTATTGTCGTCTGTGTATTTAATCTTTATCCCCATTGCTAAGTCTCAAATAAATGGAGGGGTGAAAATCTGAAATACAATGGTGTGCGATTAAGTTGCAAAAAGATATGTGAAATTCCAATGAGCCTGGAGGACAGAACTTTTAGTTACTAAGATGAACAAGTTCTATTCTCTTAACTAATATTCTTTACTACTAACATGCCGTAGTTGGTGCTGCACCATATGCCTTGATAAATAATTTTTCATGTACAATATGAATAAAAACCAACAATGGGCCCTATAATTTTATAGAAAGCCTCTGCTTATTTGGCCAGCTGTTCAGTAAATTTATTCACCCGTCCAAATAAATTCCATCGATTTATCATATGGTCCAATAATATAAGTATCTTTTCCCCCCTCATCTAAAAATTATGTTTGTTTCTGTTAACTATGTTACCCAGTGACATAAATGTTTCATCATGTCCAGATGGTATGTCTTTTTGTCTGGTTCTATTAAATTCAGAAATTTCCAGCAAGCAGCAGTTCATTAGATGTAATTGTAGTGTATGATTTATTTTACCTGCATTCTGTATCTGCTGGACGATTTAAGTTGACCCAGCTGCCACTTTCTGCTTTGCCATCAGGAAGTTTTGCTATGGATAAAATCTGTTGTAGAAGAGTGTGGAGAGAACATCTCCAAAGAGCAGTTGAAAGACTATGTTTGGAAAACATTGAACAGCGGCAAGGTAGTATTAAGTACTCAACATATTTCTATGTGACTCAGCTAATTTTATTTTTCAACCAATTGGAGTTTACTTTAGATGAAAACTTTGATATGCCATCACATGTTACCAAGGTTCAAAGAGTTAATTCTCTGTTCAGTATCATTTTTATATTTCATACAGTATTCGAAAATATCAAATGATTATCACATTCTATTTGTCTCATCAACTGCTCTTCGCATCATGGTTACTGAACTTTACTCCTCAAATGAGATTTGGTAGTTGACTTTGTCTCAAACAAAACCAGTTCTTAGCTTTTTATTCTTCATATCTTAATGTGTTGACTGTTGAGTCTTTAAAAAACTGCTCTCTCTATATATATGTGTATGTGTTGTAAGTATTTATATTATACATGTGTACATAAGTCTATATGTACAACATAGTCTCTTCCTCCGCCTCTGTCCTTCCGTCTGCCTCTCTCTCTCCCCCCTCCCTTTTGTGGGAGTTTAGATGTCGGTTAGGTAGATGATGAAGCACTTTATAGTCACATTCCCATATTGCTGAGCTTGAAATGCTCCATCATTCTCAAATTGCAGGTTGTACCTGGTTTTGGACATGGAGTTCTGCGAAAGACTGATCCAAGATATACATGCCAGAGAGAGTTTGCTATGAAGCATTTGCCTGAAGATCCACTGTTTCAACTGGTTAGTTCTTAGAAGCCTGAAGCTGTACATTGATGATACACTTTGATTCAATGTGTTTGATCTTGGCTTTTCATTCTTGCAGGTTTCAAAACTCTACGAAGTTGTTCCTCCAGTTCTTACAGAACTTGGCAAAGTAAATCTTTCATTTAAATTGTTACTGAAATTGCTTTAGCCTTTTTTTTAGAAATGCTGAAATTGCTTGGGTCAATAATAGCAGTTCAGCATGATTGTTTGTATGTCTATTTTTTTGTAATTTTTTATTTCATTTGGAGGAAGGGGTCGGCATTCGAGTTTTAATAATTAATCAAAATTGCCAGTAAGATGATTGGCTTAAATTTTTGGAAGAACGCAAAATATGGATTAGGATATTGGAAGAACTTAAATGCATCTTTCAGGCTGTTAGGTAATTAGCACTTTTTACGCATGGCTGTTAGCTGAAAATGGGATTTAGTGAGGTGTTGGTACCTTATTCATTGTATATAAGACCTTCCCCTTATCTCAGTAGTCATTGAGATTCTCTCGAATCATTGTATCATCTCTCATATTTTTTCCTCAGCCTTCTTATTTCATATGGAACTTCCATAAAATCTAATTATTCCTTGTTTTCTGATATCCCATAAGCTGCTGTGTTCTTTTGTTGGTGCTCTTCCTGAGCTGCTATAGATTTGGCATTTCATGCGTTTCTGTAGGCAGAATGCTTTTGTTCATTGAGTGGGGATTATATTGCAGGTTAAAAACCCTTGGCCAAATGTTGATGCCCACAGTGGTGTGTTGTTGAACCATTATGGTTTAACTGAAGCAAGGTATTACAGATTCATATTGCTCACAGGATTGTGTGGATGTAATTGGCTCTGAAAAACTGATTTCTTCCTTCCATTTTTTTTCGTACAGATATTATACAGTCCTCTTTGGTGTATCAAGAGCCCTTGGCATTTGCTCTCAGGTACTTTTTAGTTTAGTTATTTTTAATGGTGTGCCTTCTCGAGTCTTTTTGTTGACTTCCCTAGAAATTCTACTAATACTTCTCGATCTTTATAGCTAATTTGGGACCGAGCTCTTGGATTGCCACTAGAGAGGCCAAAGAGTGTCACAATGGAGTGGCTTGAGAACCATTGCAAGAAAGCATGAATTGTTTGAAATCTCTGTGAGCATAAAACACAATGTATGATCATTATGAATAATTGCTTGGCGAAGCACTCTTTTCTTGGGGCTAAGATAGGTCGCATGGTTAACGACTTTCCTTCAAACTTCACTGAATTTGCGTGAATTGTATGGCTTCTGTAGCGTTGTCCCTGAATTTTGAACTTAGTCTAGTGGATTCATTTCCCTTTATTTAGAATTCCTCACACGTTGATCCAGCATGTAAAAATAATAGGTCAAAGCTATTCATCGCATTCTTGGTTGCCATAAGACTTGTGAGTAAATTCCTTTTGCTGGCAAGTTTCACAATAAACTGCAATTGTGTAAGTTTCTTAAATTTTCTAATTCTTGCAGTCACATGTTCGCAATTCCAACATCTGATGGTCTTATGAACCATGTAATTTCAGACTCTTCCTGCTTCCTGGGTAATTTGGTTACTCGAGAATCTTGTCACAGTATTTGCTATGGCTATCAAGGCGTATTTTTTCCTTTTCCTTTATATGCACCTTCCAATTATTGGTTTGGTTTTGGTCATTCAAAAAGTATGGGATAACACTTCCAACAAGATTCTTTTCATAACTAGGGCTCGAATATGAGTTCTCTAGTTAAAGTTGAAATAGTTGCATCACAACTCATAATTAGTACTGCTAGTGCATTCTTTTCATCAATGAGAGAAGATGGAGTCATTTCCAAAGTTATTGAGTGTATTAGTGTAATTTTCAAGAAAAATAACCAAAAAGATTACAATGCAAATAATAGATAATATTGTCATGAACATGAAGAATGAACGCGCTTTTGTCATTTTATTTTCTTACTAACATAATGAGGTAGAAATAAAAATACATTTAAATTATTATATTTCTTTTATAAAGTTATACCTCGACAGTTTGATTTTTTTTTTATTTATCTAAACTATCATGTGTTGTTGGTGGTGTGTTTACCTGTCTAAAGTTCTAAACCATCACTATAGTTTTTGTCTATATCCACCCAAAAGTAGCCGCAATATAACTTAGTCATTGCTAATCGAACGCCAGCATCCCATGTGAACCCCTATTTTGTATTTTCGCATCTCTTCCAAAAGAAAGATTGGGGATTACAAAATTCTTCCGATCAATAGATTTTTATCCATTTTTTCACGGAGCAAAGAGACTAAAATTTTAATAAACAACTCACTATGAGTCTTTTTTAGAAAAAAACATATTGCGTTGAAATCTTCTGAATAAATTAACGTGCAAATTCGTAGTAGTTTCCTAAGTCATGTTTTTCCTAATAAAATAATTCAACGTCATTTTTTTCTTGGGAGAGAACTAAAGAATCAACTTATTTTGATATTTTCTTCTTTTTCCCTTACCAACCAAAAGAGTGTCTGAAATTTCTTGGTGAAACCTAGCAGATTCAATGAAATTACTCCAAATAAAGAAATGTTGATACATACACATCTGATTGATATAGAAAGACTCAAATAGCCATGGTTCAAAGTGACAGATTTAATTTATCCTCCCTTCATCTATCTCAATTTATATTGTATTTTTTAAAATTTATCTAAAAACAATTAAATCATTTTAATTTGATGTTAACATTCTTATTTACTATCAGTAAAAAGATTTATAATTATACAAATTTGTTTTCAAATATAAGAGTTAATTTTTATTTTTTCGCAGACTAGCATTAAAATAATGTTACGAAAATTGAGATAGAAAGAATATTATTTTAAAATAGTTAATAAATTGACAAACGGCATTGACTTTAACAAATACAAATTAATTGCTAGAATGACTCATCCTAAAGACTTCTAGTTAACTCGCTGAGTGATTATGTTTTAATTATTGGAGGTGTGGAGCCATATTTGCTTTGACTGGGGACGTACTGATAGTTTGGTACGTTAGAAAATGTATGGGCTTTAATACACAAGAATTTAATTAAATTATTATCTAGAATATTTTATTTAGATAATTGAATTAAATCATATTTCAATTGAATATCTTTTTTAAATAAAGTGTTTGTACTTTTGAATCAAATTTGAAAAATATTTTTAATGCATATTTTATTTGTCTATTGAATAGTAAAGATAACTACATAAAATATGTTATCTTCTTTAAAATATATGCATCAACCTTTGATAATGCATGGAGTTTTATGATTTATTGAGGCAAATACATTAATACTTTTTGTGTAATTTTTAATTATTTACTTTAAATTTTTAAACAACAAATTAATCTCATTTAATATTATTTAAAACTTGATTAAATTAGTTCTCACTAACTAATAAATATTCTCTTTGTTAAAATTTGATACTTTTTTTTTCTAGTCTGTTTAAAAAAATAAATTATCTTACTATAATTAAAAATATTTTAGTTTCAATTATTTTCACCTATAACTACACAAATATTTAAGAATTGTTCTAAACTATAAATTTTGAATATCTTTTTTTTAAACATCCTGTTAAATCACACAATGCCACATAATAAAATGAAAAAGTAATAAATTATGTTATTAAAATAATTCTACATGACTAACTTCATAACATCACTAATTCCAATATTGTAAAGGATGATTTAATTGGGAACAAATTATTTTTGAATAATTAATCTCGAGATAAATTATTCTGCAATATATTTCATCAGAATAAGTTATTCTATCATTAAGAGGTTGTTTGGTATGAGAGATAAAAATAAATAGTGATGAGATAAAAAAATAGTGAAGGAATAAAATTTTGATGTTTTATTTGGTTGCCAAGTTTGAGATAATTTATCATGGGATAAGTTATTCCAAAATAGCTAACCCAAGATAACTAATCATAGGATAAATTGTTTCAACCAACGACCCTAAAAATAAAAATAATAAAATAAATAATCTAATACTTTTGACCATACATAAAATAAAATAATCTTATACTTTATTGGGTCTCGCGTTAAACTACTCTTCACATTATTTTTGTACACTATCTGAAAAAATCATAGCACTACTGTCATTTTGTTTTTCCCTCGGGTTGTTTTCCATTTTTCATAGTAGTCAGTGTCAGTTGGGCAGCTCTTATCTTGTGAGTGAATCATCCTGCCACTCTCTCTTTCATGTGTGTCACTGTCTTTATCTGCCTTATAGTACTACTATTTAACACACCACATAAAGTAATTACTACTGTACAAATATCCTTTGTCATCTATTGGTTCCCTGTAAACAAGAGTTCCAACAATTTCATTTCTTGGTATCATGACAAGTCACTTTACTGTTTACTCTGCTTAAAATCCGGTAAAGCTTTTTATCTTCTTGTCACACCCCTTTCTGGAAAGTGCTCTGTTCTTTGTCCTGTTTGATTTTCCGTTCAAGTAAATAAAGAAAAAAAAAAGTTTCGGAATAAAGTTAGAATTTTGTTTTTATTTTTGATCACAAAAAAAGTTCTCTTTTTAGATACTCGAGAAGTTAACGAAGGGTTTTGAGAAGTTTGATTTATGATCAAGGAGGAAAAGGGGAATTCTGTTATTTGGCGTTCTTGAATTTGGTCTTTCTTTTCTCGCTCTGTAGATTGTTTGGAAGTTTGGGTTTGTCTTGATATCACAGAGAAAGGAGAATTATGGAAAGGGAAGTAACCTTGGTGACTCTGAAGTTGTAAAGAGCAGTGAAGTGTAGGTAAGGTAGTTTTATATGTTTACTGATTTTCCTTTTCTTCTGAAATTCTATTTTTCTCTCGTTTCTTGAATGCCAAAATATGTACATAACTAGGTGCCTTTGTTCTCATTCTCATTTTTTTTTTCAGTAATGGATAAGGGGTTTCTCTGTTATGGATGGGGTCACTATCTTTTTGTCGTGTAGGGTTGGTTGCTGCTCAGAATAGTCTTTTCAATATCTTTTTTGACAGGCAAAGTTTGAGGAAGCTGCAATTGAACTTTGAGGGCTCAAACTAAAATGGCTTACCAGAGAAAGGGATCTGATCTGCAACCGCAGAGGCGTATTCTGCGGACACAGACTGCTGGTAATTTAGGGGAGTCAATGATGGACAGTGAGGTGGTGCCATCATCTCTAAGTGAAATTGCACCCATTCTTCGTGTTGCCAATGAGGTCGAGCCCAGCAACCCCAGGGTAGCTTATCTATGTAAGTGATGTGATACCTGTCAATTTTTGGTGCTCAAGCACATGAACATGGATTTTTGCTCTTATTATGTGTCAAAATTTTCATTTCTAAAATATTTTAGAACTTGAAATACAGTTTTAAATGTATGTATGGCATTGCAGACTATAGAAACTTGAGTCAATGGGAGGATTTCTGCATTGCATTTTTACAAATATACGCTGTCTTTCTGCTCTGCTCCTTATATGAACAACTGGAAGCACTGTGATAGAAGTGACAAGTGGGTTGAACAACTTGTTTTAATATACTAAGATAAAGTTGTTCTCATGGGCTTAAAAAGGAAGTCAGGAATAGCTTTGCCTATACTATACTATACTATACTATACTATAATTGAAGCTAACTATCATGATAAATATTGGATTACTCCATTTCCTGGCCGCATGATCAATTGAATGATCAAGCAAATAGTTTAGTTATCTTCTTTGTTCAATGAACACAACTCTGCTGCACAGTAAATTAGCAACTTTAGGATGCCTTTACCCTCAAATAGAACCAAAGTTCCTCTTTCCTTTGCTTTTAGTAGTGGTGGAGGAAATGATACCCTGCAGATTGTGCAACTATCTGATGCAGTTTGTCTCCTCCAATCAAATCAGGTCGATTCTATGCCTTTGAAAAAGCTCACCGGTTAGATCCAACATCAAGTGGACGTGGAGTTCGCCAGTTCAAAACTTCTCTTCTTCAACGACTAGAAAAGGTAGAACTGTTTTATTCCACCACTATTGATATGCTTGTCATGGTGTATGTTTAAAATGGTGATGTTTCAACTAAATATTTCTTGTGTGCTGGCATTAGTCAATCATGTTATTGTGATTTAGATTTCTGTGCAGCTTTATTCTTGTACTATATGGAGGGAATAAGTGGAGAAATAGCAGTCCCCATATGCAAAGTCAGTTGCACATACGCATATTAGTAGAACCATAACTTGCATGCAGCATTGTTGGTTGTTCATACAGAATGGAGCAATCTTTCTTCTCTTTTCCAGATGATCAATAAAACCTTATTCCATGCGAGTATTTTAATGTAGTTACGTTCAATAGGTACAACACCTTTAACGTAAGGTATAGTGAAGGAATAGGTAGATTAACAGAAGATTGAGAAGGGGTGACAATGAGGAAGAAGAGATTTTAAGCCATGAGAAGCTGTAAGTGTTTAGCCTAGGGTTACTCACAACAAATATTTAATCTAGAAACTATCTCCAAGTTTATTCGATGAGGTGATCATCGGACAACTGCTCATGCTATCATCCAAACTTCAGTCTTAGCGATGAACAATAGGATTGTCCACTAAAATCTTTGATCCAGGATTTTTGGTGTTTATTTGTCTTCTGTTTGTTAGATCCCACTAGCATATGCAACTTACTACCCTATTTTCTCTATGTGTCCATCACTTTTAGGGGTTCTAAAATATCAATGTGTACATCGAGGAACTTTGTTTATTTTCACTTTTTTGCAGGAAAATGAAACGACCCTTGCTGGAAGGACAAAAAGTGATGCTCGTGAAATGCAGAGTTTCTACCAGCATTACTATAGGAAGTATATTCAGGCTTTGCAGAATGCTGCTGATAAAGCTGATCGGTATATTTAGGGCATACTGAGACTGTCTACTTCACTTTGCTATTAGATTTTCTTCATGCTGATTCTTTTTGGCCAATTCACTTTGTGCTTTCTTTTAGTGCACGACTTACAAAAGCATACCAAACAGCTGCTGTTCTTTTTGAGGTCTTGAAAGCTGTTAACCTGACAGAAGCTGTGGAAGTGGCTGACGAGGTAGACTAGCATTTGCAAATATGTTTTTCTAATCTATTCAAGTTGCTATGGGTATCTAGGGCTCCCAATAACCTCTTTGCCAATATGAGATATTGTTGTTAGAAGTAGATGTGTTGTGGATCAGATGTTTGTTTATATGCTTCAGCTCTTTGTATAACATCCTGGATTATCCTCTATTTTATATGCATTTCACATGTAGATCTTGGAAGCTCATACAAAGGTTACCGAGAAGACTGAGATACTAGTTCCGTATAATATACTTCCACTTGACCCTGATAGTGCAAATCAAGCAATTATGAGATATCCTGAGGTTGAGTTCTAGTCCCTTTTGTGTTTTCTGGACTTTACTTTGATGATGCTTCTGTTATATGCTTTTTCTTACATTTTTCATAGATTCAATCTACTGTCACTGCTCTTCGCAATACAAGAGGTCTTCCATGGCCAAAAAACCATAAGAAGAAACTTGATGAAGATATTCTGGATTGGCTTCAAGCTATGTTTGGTTTTCAGGTGCAGTTTTCTATGATATTCTGAGAACACACATCAGATGAATTATGGAAACATTATGAGTTTCTGAGTTTCACAATGTTATTTTGTAATTGGAACTGACAAGCAGAAAGATAATGTGGCAAATCAGCGCGAGCATCTGATTCTGTTGTTGGCAAATGTTCACATCCGACAATTTCCAAAGCTTGATCAACAACCAAAGGTTATTCTTTGTCGTATATTTCATATGAAATAGCACTTTTTATCTCCTTGTTTTTGTTTCTGACTTTGACATCTACATTACTCTCACTAGCTGGATGACCGGGCGCTTACTGATGTTATGAAGAAACTTTTCAAAAACTACAAAAAATGGTGCAAGTATCTTGGTCGCAAGAGCAGTCTTTGGTGAGTTAGTCTCCTTTTCTATCAGTCAGTTGATATTGAGTTGTTTACTAGTACTAGCCTAAGTTGCTCGGACTCTTCACTTTTGGTGTCACACCTGTGTCGACACGACATGGGTGTAGGTGTGGGATCCGTGTCCGATTTGGTCAACCGATTTTGGGTGCTTTGACCAAAATCAATGGGGAGAATTTGGATGGTTTTAATGATTTTTGTAATCAATACAAAAGCTAAGGTGAAATTGAAGAAAATGGAATACCTTTTATATAGAAATTTCTATGTCACGCCTTTTTCTTTAATCTCCTTCCAAGATTTTCTTCAAGCTCTCCACATAATATCTCATAATTTAGGTTTTGTCACTCTATTTTTAGATATTTTGATTATTTTTAGGCGAATCCCCGCACCCGTATCCATATCCTCGGATCTTAAAAATTAGATCATGAAGGATCCGACCTCTAGATCCGCACCCGTTTCGGACACCCGCACCCCAGTCCGAGCAACTTAGGTACTGACAACTTTGTTAATTGATAGCCATGCTATTGCAAGCTAAATTGCTCGGACTCTTCACTTTTGGTGCTGCGTCCGTGTTGACACGGTGTGGGGCCCATACCAGATTTGGTCAACTGATTTTGGGTACTTTGACCAAAATCGACAGAGAAATTTGGGACGAATACCTATGATTTCCGTATTTAGAAAAAAAGCTAAGTTGAAACTTAAAAAAATGGAAAACCTTGTATAGAGAAACTTCTCTGTCAGTCCTTTACTTCTTGATCAATACTTTCTCTTCGGAATACCTTGTAAGTTTTCCGCATAATGTCTCATAATTTAACATATAATACTATTTTTACAAATTTGAATTATTTTTTGCTGAATCCCCACGGCTGCATCCTTGTCTGTACCCCCGAATCTTATAATTTAGATTATGAAGGATTCGACTTCTAGATCCACACCTGTATCGGACGCTTGCACCTGAGTCCGAGCAACTTAAGTTGCATGTATTATCGTCTACTGGCATGCTGTTATGGACAGTGGTAAAGTTGGGATCTTAAGTGTGTTGGGCACTTTAATTGCAATTAGCTAATGCTAGTTATTAATGGAAAGTGAAAAAGTCATGAAAAGGTAATAAAAAGCCAAGTGGAGATGGTCAAATCTTGGAGACAAGGCTAACTTTGGTGTTTAATTGATGGGACAGAGAACAAAGTAAGAACAATTGTTATACCAGGTTTATTGGGAGTTCAATTAGTAGTATACCTTAATGCATACTTTTCTTCTGATGGAAATCTGAATTTCCTTTTTTGTTCTACTCTCAATTGACTGGTATGGAAATATCCTCCAAACTGTAGCTCTGCCGATGACTTCTAAATTTTGTCCAGTCTATTAATTTCACTAATTTTACTAGCTTTTGCTTACAGGCTGCCAACTATCCAGCAAGAAGTGCAACAGAGGAAATTACTATACATGGGTCTTTATCTTCTTATATGGGGAGAAGCTGCAAATTTAAGATTCATGCCTGAGTGCCTATGCTATATTTATCATCATGTATGGAGTAATCATTTGTATCTTTAAGTGTTTGTCTGTACCTGGTTGTGTCAGTTTCTGTTGTTTTGATTTTAGGTTATAGAACTTGATTTATCTGTTACATCGTGTTATTACTCCTCCGAGACATTAATCGTAATTTCTTTTGGATCATCTGTCACAAGTATCTAATTAATCATCATCTCTTACTCAATAGAATATCCAAGGTTGCTAGGTTTGTGAGCTATTGCATAGGAACGAGGTTTTACCCTGTATGCATCCAAAGGGTAGCGGCTGCGGGTTTCCCTTGAATTTTAAAAAAATGCAAGGTTGCTGAGTGTTTAATATAAAGAGATTGGGTTACTCATTTAAATTTGAAAAGTGACCATTTTGAGGACCAACACTCGTATCATTATTGATCTTGGCATTTGAATGTTCAAAAATTCAAAATTGTGAGTTCTGTCAGTTTACTTATTTTAAAAAAGTGTTTATTAGTTGAAGGTTAATAGCGATTCTTACAAAATAATGAAATATGTATTTAACTCTTATATCAATATTGTATACGTATTGTTATGATGTAAAAGAGGAGCATCGGACTTGGAAATCAGTGTCATTTCTTTATTTCATGTCGAAAGACATCTCCTCGGGTGCAGTTTTTGTTCTTTCTTAGAAGATGTCAAGCTGTTATTTATGAACTGACTTCAGATTCTGTTGTTTAGTTTTAGACCTCTTTATCCTATCTGCTGCTTTTACATTTTAGGTTTTCCAGTACATTTACTAGTTGGAAATCTTGATTCAGATGGCATTTGAACTTTATGGTATGCTGGCCGGTAGTGTTAGTCCCATGACAGGCGAAACTATAAAACCTGCTTATGGTGGTTCAGATGAGGCTTTCTTGAGGAAAGTAGTGACTCCCATCTATAACACTATAGCGAAGGTATTTTCCCTGCACTGCAGCCGAAAACAAGAAGATTTCTTCTTTTGAGATGCACCTTTCTTTTATTTTACTTTTCTGCTTGAACAAACAGGAAGCTAAAAGGAGCAAAGAGAAGTCAAAACATTCTCAGTGGAGAAACTATGATGATTTAAATGAGTATTTCTGGTATATCCATTTAATTTATCTGAATCTTCATCCTCTTTTGTAATGTACACTGATGATTGGCATGGCATCTCAGGTCAGTCAATTGCTTTAGGCTGGGCTGGCCGATGCGTGCTGATGCTGATTTCTTCCATCTTCCTCCTGAAGAACTACTGGCTGATGTAAGTAATATCACCAATTATTTTGTCCTTCAGCACGCTTTCCAGTTTCCTTGCTGGGCTTGGGCATGTGATGGTTTCCAAACACACATAAATTCTTCTTATATTAGGTATTATAGTCGTTGTAACTGTTAAAAGTGTTCTCTTAGTGAAATTGTTTTATGCCAGAGAGAGAGAGAGAGAGAGAAACCAACTCACCGACAAAAGGTTGGTATGCATGTCCTGTTTCACCCTTGTCTACCTCCACTTAATTGTCTGTAGCTCAATTCTCTTGTCCCATCTGCAGGGTCAATCATCAGCTAGATACTTATTACCTGGTGTTTCTATCCCTCATATAACACTCTACACCAATATCATATATTGTTGACATATCCTACCTGTTGATTCTACCACATGATTTTCCTTAATGCCTCCACTTTCCATAACGAATAACTTTTACTAAATCGTGTGAGAACAAATTGTGAATCTAAAGTTGAGCATAATTTTGACAAATATGCTCAGACATTATAATCACTGTAGGTAAAGTTCCTAACCTGAAATTGCTACAGAGAAAATGCACAAATTGATCTAGTCAACATGAATATTGGGGAGATGATGGATGTTATCTTTGATATTTCAAACTAAAGAAAGGGGCACATGAACTTCTGGAAATCCAGGGAATGTGTGATATTAACCCCTTCAAACACGCCTTTGAAAATGTTATGGTTCTGGTCTGCTATGAATATCTTAGAGGTTATATAGCATGGGGCCTGTATTGTCAAGTGAAGAGCCTGGAGTTCCACTGTCCTTAAAAACAATGACCTCAAGTCAGGCCTCATATGTAATAGTGTAATCCCTTCAAAGATCATCTTTCTAGTCTAGTGCCAATTGAATTTGTTTTTTCCTTGATTGCATATCTATTAGGACCAAAGACCGACTGGCAATGGTAACTAACTGATATAGAACTATTACTGGGGAGGTGATGTTTTGAGAAGATGATAACTTTGATGATGGCTTCGTTCTTGACAGTAGGCTGTAAAGATAAATCATCACCTAGAACATAAAAGCAAAGAAGTTAACTAATTTCACTACAGAGGTCAGATGACCAGACCAGATTTTATTTGTTCCTGTGGTTTTATTCTTGATGACTAATAGTAAAGGGAAAGAAATGCTTAGAAGAGGATAATACTAGGTGCACATTATTATATCTTCTTCATTCATGATAAGCTGTAAAGGTACTACTTGTACTCATGAAGTTTAAACCAATGTCACCACGTGTGAAGATACCAAGATAATAAGGAGCTGGCAATCCATTCAGATACTACATTCAGGAAGATCTTTCTTGAAAGCTGGTTATGATGATAGAGGAGAACCCTTTAATAACAATAAGTGTATGTCCATGGGTAGATTCAGTGCTTAAATAGAAATTGTGTAATTTTAGGCATAAGATTAAGGTATCGAACCTGTCATACTGTTGCATGTGGTCCAGTAAACTAGATAAACCCATATATCATTGATGAGGTATCAAAGATAAAATTAACTAAATTATTTTTCTGAGAGGTGGCACATAAGCTTTTCTCTAACATAATAGCTTGGTCATCTACGAGGAAGTTTAGATGATAAATTTGCATGACCTCTACACCTATGTTTGGCAAAAGATATTCTTCTTGTTCTTTATGTGGGAGAACATTTGAACAGAGGTATTACTTATTGACTTGGTTATGGTAATGGAATTTGGCATGATTTCAGTTTTGAGATGACAGAATTTCACTACTTTATGTTTGTTATTTTCTCCAGTGTTTTATTGTTGAGGCTTCATGCATAATATCTTTAATTATGATCTTTTGTGATATTGAGTGTTATTGAAGAGTCCCACATTAGGCTTTTATGAGATGGGTGGTCTTTTGTTTGGCTCGGGCAATCCTCAGTTCTTGAGCTAGCTTTTGGGGTTGATTTAGGTCCAAGATCCATTTCTTTACATGGTATTAGAACATGACCCATTCCAAATTCTCATTTCTCAATGTGAGCCCCGTATTTAAAATTGCCCAAGCTTCAAATGTCCAGCCTTGGGTGTGAAGGGGTGTGTGTTGAAGAGTCCCACATCGGGCACTTATGGGATGGGTGTTCTTTTTATATGTTGGGGCAATCCTCACCTCTTTAACAAACTTTTGGGGTTGAGTTAGGCCGAAGATCCATTTCTTTACAAGTGTGTAATGATTCTATTTGAAACAACTAATCTGTTACAACCAAGTGTTGCTCATTTAATATAAATATCGATCATATTCAGGGAAATGATGCAATTAAAAGGAACCATTGGATGGGGAAAATCAATTTTGTCGAGACACGCTCATTTTGGCATATCTTTAGGAGTTTTGATAGGATGTGGGGCTTTTTTATTTTATGCTTACAGGTTAGTCTCTCTATTTCCTCTGTTTAATTTTTTTTCTTTTATCCTTTCATTATTTGTATGACATGTTGAGTGTCTTCTGATGCCAATTTACCTTGTTTATTGAAGGCAATGATCATTATTGCATGGAATGGATCTGGCCAACTAAGTTCTATTTTTGAAGGAGATGTGTTCAAGAGAGTGATGAGCATTTTCATAACAGCTGCCATACTGAAGCTTGCTCAAGGTGAGGGTTTATTTTTGACAAAGACTGGCTAGATTATAATTCAATATCCTTTTTGCTGTAGTTAGTTTCCTTGTTTCTTACTATGTGGCTTCTGATAATGGGGAAGTAAATGAGGGCATTTAAATGAAAGTTGTATTATTCTATCAATATGAAATTTCAAATCTCATTGTGTGGCGAAGTACTCAACTAGTTTTTTCCAATTATTTTGATGAATATTGTTAAATGAGAAGTTTCTCAAGACCAGTTACATTAAGAAGGCCCCTACTGTTTTGTGATGGAAAAAATGCTCCAACTTGTTTAAACCAACTGTGTAATGGTGGGACTCTTTTATTCTATAAAAGACAAGACATGAAGAATAACTTGTCTGTTACTCAAACAGAACAATGATATAAATATATGGAGAGGATAAGCTAACTATGGTAACTAAATATTCAAATCCCTGACAATCAACTATATTATCTATATACATTATTATACAGATTTTGTGGCACTCCCCCCTCAAGCTAGAACATAGATATTGATCATGCCCAGCTTGTTACAAAGATAATCAACTCGAGTTCCATGCAATGCTTTTGTAAACAAATCAGCTAGTTGTTCTCCTGTCTTCACATAGCTAGTGCAAATCAAGTTCTCCTGAATTTTCTCATGAATAAAATGACAATCAACCTCAATATGTTTAGTTCTTTCATGATACACCGGATTTGAGGCAATATGACCAGAGTTTTGCTGAGGTATGATGCGTCATCCCACTTTCAATAAAAATGATGTATCCACATAATCTCACATGTAGACTGTGACATAGCTCTGTATTTGGATTTTGCACTGGGCCTAAATACAACACCTTGCTTCTTACTCTTCCATGATATTTAGTTTCGTCCAACAAATACACAATAGCATGTAGTAGATCTTCTATCAATTTTGGATCCAGCCCAATCAACATTTGCAAAACACTCCACGAGTTTATGGCCGTGATTTCTATACAATATGCCAATTCCAGGAGCTTCTTTCAATTAAGATAAGATCTGTTCCAAAGCTTCCCAATGTTTGACCGTAGGTGCAGACATGAATTGGTTAACAACACTTACTGCAAAAACAATATTTGGACGAGTCATAATAAAGTAGTTTAACTTTCCAACCAACCTTTCTATATCTCTCCAGATCATCAAAAGGATCACCATCATCTTTCATAAGATGCACATTGAGAACCATTGGAGTACTACAGGGTTTGACTGCTAACTTTCCTATATCTGTAAGCAGGTCAAGACTATAGCTCCTTACACAAAAACAAATTCCTTCTTGCTTTTGTTTATTTCTACTCCCAAAAAGTATTTCAATGGGCCAAGTCCTTTGAATGAAATCTAGTATGCAGGAAAGATTTGAGGGAAGAGATTCCCACAATCGCTTCCTGTGATGACAATGTCATCAACATATGCAACAAAGAGGATAATGCTAGATGTTGATTGCCGGTAAAAGACTGAGTGATCACATTTGCTCATTTTCATCCCAAAATCTTGAACAACCTCATTGAATTTGCCAAATCAAGCTCGAGGACTTTGTTTCAATCCATACACGGACTTCTTCAAATGACATACTTTTCCATACTCCCCCTAAGCAACGAAACCAGGTGGTTGCTCCATATACACTTCTTCTCGAAGATCACCATGAAGAAATGCATTCTTGATATCTAACTGATGTAAAGGCCGATTCTCGAAAGCAGCTAGAGAAATGAACAAGCAGACAGAAGTGAGGTTGGCAACCGAAGAGAAGGTGTCTGAATAGTCCACCCCATAAGTCTAAGCATACCTTTTCGCCACAAGTCTGGCCTTAAGTCTTGCCACTGAACCATCCAGATTAACTTTAACTATGAACACCCACTTACATCCAACTGGTTTCTTTCCATTGGGTAAATCCATCAAATCCCATGTGTGATTTTCTTCTAAGGCATGTATATTCTCAAGCATTGCATTGGACCATTCAGGATGAGTCAAAACCTCCTTTGGGTACAGAGATTGAGTCTAGGGAAGCAATCAAAGATTTAGATGTAGAGGATAAGCTATCCTAGGAAATAAAATTAGCAATAGAATAGGTAGATTTGCAAGTCCTTGTACCTTTGCGAAGAGCAATAGGAAGGTCAAGATTTTCTGGAGGACCAAGTGGATGAAGATCTGATGATGAGGAATCTGGTGCAGGACATGTATCACTAGTCTCTTGCCTCCTTGAGTAAACTTGAACAATTGGCGTTCTAGCTAGCACATATGGAGTAAGTAATGAAGGCACAATATGAGATTGACGCTCAATAGAAGGATTAGAAGATGGATGAACAATATCATTTGATGGTACTGTCGAAGCACGAGTCACCTGATAGATTAACCCTTCATCTTCCTCCCCTTGATTTGTAGAGATAGGAGATGTATAGAAAAATTGTGTAGTCTCTGATAACGCCACACTCTGGACACCAAGTATTTTCCAAGTTCAGTAGAGTACATCGATAACCTTTTTGGAGACAAGAATTGTTCAAAAAACCATACTTTATTGCTTTGAGATCCAACTTGGTAACTGATGGCCGAACATCTCAAGCATAACATGTGCTTCCAAACACCTTAGGTTCCACAGGAAATAGTGACTTGTTTGGAAAAAAACACTATAGGGAACATTACCAACAAACACAGTAGATGGCATGGATGGATCAAAAAACAAGCTGTAGAAACCGCATCTGCCCAAAACTGTTTAGGAACTTTCATTTGGAACAAAAGTGCTTGAGCTGACTCAAGTAGATGCCTGTTCTTCCTCTTAGCAATTCCATTTTGAGAAGGTGTATCAACACATGGAGACTGATGAAGAATACTGTGCTGTCTCATATATGACTGAAACAATTTTGACATGTATTCTTTAGCATTGCCACTTCTTAAAATATGTACTGAAGCATTGAATTGAGTTTTAATTTCAGCATAGACGACACAAAAATGAGTGAACACTTCATAACGACTTTTCATAAAATAAAGCCAAGTCATTCGAGGGAAATCATCTACAAAAGTGACAAAATACTTGTGTCCAGTTTTGGAAATGACCGGACATGGCCCCCAAACATCAGAGTGAACTAACTTAAAAGCCGACTCAACTCGCTTATTAACCCTTAGACTTAATGAGTTGCGATGATGTTTTGCAAATCGACACGACTCACATTCCAGTAAAGAAATATTTTGAAACTAAGGACATAACTTCTTCAATGCAGGTAAAGCAAGATGCCCCAATCGACAATGTGCTTCAAATGGAGACACAACACTAGAGCATGCAATAAACCGAGGCTCCCATTCATTAAGGATCTAGAGATCATCAAATATATGTCCTTTACCAATAATCTGATTCGTCTTTAGATCACAAAACAAACAATAATCGAGAAAGAACAAAATATAATAATTAAGATTTCTGGTCACTTTGCTAACAGAAATCAAATTAAAGGCCAACTTTAGTAAACTTAATACTGATGACGAGGTAATAGAGAAGGTAGGGTTTCACAGTCCTAAATCCAATACTGTTATACATTGATCCTTCAACTACAGTAACTGGAGTGGGTGCTTTATGTGATTGAAAACTAGAAAAGACATTAGGATTAACTGTCATGTGACTTATGGCGTCAGAAGCAATCACCCATTTATTTGAAGAGGTGATAAGACATATTTTATCTGACTCGACAAAAATGTCAACTGAAGTGGATTCCTTAAGTGATTTATGATACGGTGTGAATGTAACAAACTCATCTGCTGAAACAAATCTTGCTTCATCCCTCTTATGTGTAGTCACATTTCCTCCTTTCTTATTTTCCAAAGACCAAAAGTATATCCAGAAGGTTGTTAACACAATAGATGATCCACCAAAAAATTATTAGAGGGCACCCAAGAATTATAGATTTCAAAAATAACAGACAAGCTGGACAATACTGGAAGAATAGAGGAACCAACAAGCAAACACAAGTCAACAGTAATACAATCCTAAGCAGAAGTCAACAGTTACAGACTCACCAAAATAGATACTAGATTCTGTCTCAGAAGTTACGAAGAAAAAGAACCTGGAAGACCAGATTGGGATCCTCTGATGAGACGACTTAAGAAATCAAGTCTTGAACGATTTTTCCGGAGCATGCGAACAAGATCAGTCACTCTTTCAGGCCAACAAATACAAAACAAGATCAGCCTCGAAACTGATCAAAATAAAAGGTCTACGCTCTAATACCATGTAAAAGACAAGACATGGAGAATAACTTGTCTATTACTCAAAGGGAACTATGATATAAATACATGGAGAGGATAAGCTAACTATGGTAACTAAATATTCAAATCCCTAACAATCAGCTATATTATCTATCAAATCCCTAACAATCAACTATATTATCTATATTCATTATTATACAGATTTTGTAACATATTCGTAGCATTCTACCGTGTTCGAGACCAATGGTTAACACTCAAGCTGATTTATCAAGATGCTTATAAAAAGATTGAAACCTAAACTGAACTTGCAATAAGAGAGGTTTAATGTCATCAGAGACAGAACTGAAATTTGAGTTTATGCTTTATGAATTCTAGAAAATGCAATTTACTGGGTTCTTGATATTTTTTAATGCATACTAAGTATATCTTTTTAAACTTATTGAGTTTGAGCCAAAACTACTAGGTTTTGCCTAACCTATAGACATAACTCTAGCTCCCCCCCTGGATGTCATCATGCTGAGGGAATAAAATGAGTAACATAACTAATTCCTGTGTTACTGAATTTGATTGTTTTACCTAACTGCAAGTAATGTTGGAACTTTTTAATGTTAGCTAATAGCTAATATCAACAATCATTATTGATCACATTGGTTAAATATAATTTAATTGGTCACAGACTGTTATTCCAAACTAATAACTTAAATAAACTAGTGACATTTCTGTGATGTCTACATCTGTCCTGATTTTCTTCAGCTTGCTTCTGAACGAAACACTTGTCTAGATAGGAGTTTATTGGCCCGAGTATCTAAGATATCCCCCTTTTTTAAAAAAAAAATCTGGATAAGTTTCTGAACAAAAACTTGGTGACGTGCTTTAAGTTTTGCAAAGGATGAGAAACCTCTAGGGGTTTCATTGTGAACTAAGTCCAATTATTCATATATTTTGTGTTTATCTGTTTTAGAAAAATCGTTATAACTATGATTATTTTGTTGGCAATGCTACCTTGTGTGTGCAGCGGTTCTGGATATAATCATGAGCTGGAAATCGAGACATAGTATGTCATTCTATGTCAAGCTAAGATATGTGTTTAAAGCTGTTGCAGCAGCAGCATGGGTCGTAGTGTTGCCAGTAACTTATGCATATAGTTGGAAAAATCCTCCAGAGTTTGCACAGACTATTAAAAACTGGTTTGGCAATGGTTCAAGTTCGCCTTCTTTATTCATCATTGCAGTTCTATTTTACCTGTCACCAAACATGCTATCTGCATTGCTGTTTGTATTCCCTTTCATCCGCCGTTATCTTGAGAGGTCAGATTACAAGATTGTGAGTTTGGTAATGTGGTGGTCCCAGGTATGCAAACAGCTTTCTTATTTTAGCTTGTTATTAAGTCTATTTCCATCTTTTAAGTTCCCTTCTTTGGATATATTCCCTTTCTTTTGGGTGCTCTTTGATCTCATACTTCTTATATGATCCTTATTACAGCCTCGGCTTTATGTTGGAAGAGGCATGCATGAGGATGCATTTTCTCTTTTCAAGTAAGCTACTGCATTGGATTATTATATAGAAAAAACTTTCATTTAGTTCTGCTATTCCTTATGATTGACTACAATATTGATTGTAATGCTGTTCTTCCAGATACACACTATTTTGGGTTCTCCTCCTGGCTGCAAAATTGGCATTTAGTTTTTACGTAGAGGTGCTTCCCTCATTTCTATTCCGTCATTTTGCTCGTTTGATTGCTCTTAACGGAATTCCTATTTTTCCTACTATTTACTTTGATAGCAGAATACGATAGAGAATACATACGTAGATGGCAAAATTCAAGTATTTAGTTTTTAGAGGTGGTGTATTTTTAATTTTGCTTTGGAAAGTGGTGCAAATAATACCTAACTTCAACATTTACGTGCAAAAGTAGTACCTAATTTTAACAGTGTGCGTCAACTTTTGGATGAAGAAAAAGCATGCAACTTGCACATGACCCATTGTAAGCCTTTGAAGATCTGAAAAAAAAATCACTTGTTTATCCCTTTTTGTGTTATAAATTTCATAAAAGTACTAAACATTAGTTTTTACTTTAAAAATTTATCGTAAAATTCATTTCTTCTATTTTTGCATTTTTTAAAAAAAGTAAAATTCTATCTCATTAATTTAAGGGTTGTTTTGATTTTAATTAAATTTTAATTTCCCGGTAAATAAAATATCTCATGCCTGAAAAACTGTTGTGGTGCAATTTAACACATGGTATAGTGAAATAAGAAAAAAAGATCCACCACGACTAGCAGCTTTGCTTCTATGTGTCATGTTGGGCTTCTTTTTGTTCCAATACTTTTTGTCTTAAAAAGCCACAGAAGTTCTATAAAAATGAGATTGTCTTTTGTCTCGTGTATTAGAGTTAAAGATTTTTTTAATTAATTGAGACAAAATTTATCCAACATAAAACTACAAAAAGCCAACAAATCTTACTGTAGTTATTGTTATAATTAAAAAAACAAACTAAATAGTATTGTATGAAGAGGATCCGTATCCATATTAGAGGTTTGACATCAACTAACGAGTTCATTTCCAAAAAAATAAAATAATAAATAAGTGTAAATGAGCTTTGAGCCATTAAAAATGCTAACAAAATTGGTTATTAGCAAGGCACATGATCTTTTTCATTCAAAAGTTAGCATTCAGAGATTTATGGATTGCTCACACAATCTTTGAATCCTGAAGTTAACCCGTTATGTTTCAACTTTTTGAAATTAACACTTAGATAATCTTTATGATCCTTCCGCAAGCTTGCAGTAGTGTTTTATCTATTTAAATAAATTGTAAAATCTTTTGGATATTTGTACAATATTTAGCTAATATCAACTTTTAAATAATTAAGCTATTTAAAATAGTAGAAGTTGATGACCAGGAAGTATAGGGGTGTGCTTAATTTGGTATATACTGAATTACTGTATCGAAGTCGAAAATTTCAGTATTATGTATGAGATTTGGTTTAAGTTTTTTAAAAAATTGGTATTTTGGTATGGTATTCGATAGTTAGAAAATAAATACTTTAATACCAATACTGTACCGGGATACATACTTCATCACAGTGTACATATATTAGGTTATACCATAAATGTAAAAGGCCTAAAATTGTACTTTATCAATAGGATTATCTTTTACCTTTTCCACCTTTTTTATAGTTAGAAAATAAATACTTTAATACCAATACTGTACCGGGATACATACTTCATCACAGTGTACATATATTAGGTTATACCATAAATGTAAAAGGCCTAAAATTGTACTTTATCAATAGGATTATCTTTTACCTTTTCCACCTTTTTTTAGCTACATACTTACCTTTATCACCATTTTCTTGTACCTATTTACCTTTCTGGTTTTCCCACCTTTAAGCTTTAAAAATCAGAAATTGAAAATTTCACTTTCTCACTTATATATATTTCAGAACTGATGATGGTCTAGTTCAAAATTTCATACATGATCATGCATGTCTTTCCTTTAACTCACTAGAAGGGCAGTCTGGTGTATAGCTCCTACTTCCCTTTAACTCACTCTTTAGAAAACTTAGAAGTTCCAAAAGGCACTTTCTTTGATCTAGTGATTTGTAAGGGACAAAAAAAGAAAGTCACAAATCTCTATCTAAGCCGAACAAACTGAGTTCTCAAACTAATAAACCTAAATCCAAAGGAAAAAATCAGTACATACCAAATTCAATTAGGTATGGTAATGGTGTAGCATTTTAAGAAACCGAATACTGAACCAAAATGTCTAAAACTGTACCAAATGATGGATGAACCCCTACTGGGAAACTAAAATTTAGGAAGACAACTGTAATATGAACTGTACTTTAACCATACATTCTCTTTTAGATTGTTCTAGTTGTATTTCAACGTAATAGTTTATGTCAGAAAAAAACCTAAGGTACTTGTATGAATTTAATCAGAAAATTGAATAGCTTGTCATCTAGTATCCAAGGTCATTATTTAATCTTTTCATCTAGTCCAAAGCCATAATTCGTACTCCATGGATAGCATAAATATGTTTGTTGAAAAATATCTGCTGTTTAATGATCTTCATGCGAATTTATTTTGATGTCACTTTTTGACTACACATGTCAAAATTTGGCCCTCAAAATACATGATAAAAAATTTGGCGTGTTTTTTTTTTGCAGATAAAGCCTCTTGTCGGTCCAACAAAAGATATCATGAAGGTTCACATCAGTGTGTATAAATGGCATGAATTCTTTCCTCGAGGTATTTGAATGGAAGTCAAACTGAGTATTAACATATGCATGTGGATACACTTATACACTGAAATAGAGATTTGTTAATTAATACTGTTCTTATGGTTGCATACTTGCAGCAAAAAGCAATATCGGTGTCGTGATAGCATTGTGGGCTCCTATTATTCTTGTATGCATATCCATTTGCATGCTTCTCATTCTTTCAACTTCTCTATTTACACTTTTTATGTACAAATCTAAATTGAAGACTATCCCAGGTCTATTTCATGGACACTCAGATTTGGTATGCTATATTCTCTACCATATTTGGAGGCATTTATGGCGCGTTTCGGCGTCTTGGAGAGGTTGGTAGAGCTTCTTCCCTCTAATTGATGTTAACAACTTAGATTACTTCCCATCCAATTATAAGCTTTATGTTTGACGCTACGCTTATGAAATTCTCTCTCAACTAAAAGTTTCTCCTGCATACTTGTTTGTTTGTTTGTATCATCACATTGTCAGATCTATGCTTTTTACTACCAGAATGCTATGCATCATTAGAGGTATCACATAGATATGCAGAAAGCATGCATGTAGTAATTGCTGTTTATAGTATATATGAGATGCATAATTTTATGAATGCTGCTCAAAGATCACTAGCATATGAGGTATTTTAGATAAGGTTTTCTTTCCCCCTAAGTCTGCCCTCCACCTTTTATTCCATTGGTTTTCCACAGTTTACTATTGTTTTTCTTTTCTGGGGTGATAAGTTCTCTTCCTGTCTTCTGCTTTTCAGATTCGCACACTGGGAATGCTTAGATCACGGTTTCAGTCACTGCCAGGAGCAGTTAATGCTTGCTTGATCCCAGTGGAAAAGGATGAAAAGCGTAAAAAGGGACTTAAAGCCACATTATCTAAGAGATTTGATGAGGTCAAGTCTAGGCATCTCTTTGCATTGACTTCGCCGAGATCAGTGTTGATAGTTTGTTAATTGATTGGTCCTTGTAGGTCACTTCTAGTAGAGGAAAGGAGGCTGCAAGGTTTGCTCAAATGTGGAACAAAATAATAGAGAGTTTCAGGGAGGAGGATCTGATAGATAATAGGTACCGTGATAATGGTGGTAAAAGCAAACAATCCTTTTCTTGAGAGCTTGGATGGGCTAGTTTTCTCCTTATCCAGTTTCATGTTTTGTTTATTGTTTCTTTTCCAGTTTCCTTCTCTTCCCTTTTGCTATCCCTCTCTTATCCCTTGCAATATTACTCTTTGAAATGCTGTGCTTACAGGGAAAGGAACTTATTGCTTGTGCCATATTGGGCTGACCCTGATCTGGACCTTATCCAGTGGCCTCCATTTCTCTTAGCTAGCAAGGTTTGGGATCTTCTTACAAGCTTCTTTATTTTCTAAACCTTATGGAAATCCAGTGAAACCTTATTTAAGTGGTGTATATCTCACATGATTGCTGTTAGCTTCCCATTGCATTGGATATGGCTAAAGACTGCAATGGAAGAGATCGTGAGCTGAACAAAAGGTTGAATGCGGATAGTTACATGCGCAGTGCCATTCGTGAGTGCTATGCGTCATGTAAAAGCATTATAAATGTTTTGGTCTTAGGTGAACGTGAACAACTGTAAGTTTCCATCTGTTACATTTACTTATTTGGAAAACTTGCAGAGAAACGTTTCGACGACTTGAACTGCTTCTAATTATTTAATTGGAAATCTCTCAGGGTGATTAAAGAAATTTTCTCAAAAGTTGATGAACACATAGCTGATGGTAATCTGATAAAGGATTTTAACATGAGTGCTCTACCTACCCTCTACGAACAATTCGTGCGGCTTATTGATTTTCTGGTAATAATACCCTATACAAAATTTTCAGGCTAAGAATGAGTATTTCATAGAGTTCTAAGAAAGAGTGTTTCATAGAGTTCTACTAAAGTATCTCTAAACTCCACAGAAAGAAAACAAAAAGGAGGACAAGGATCATGTAGTTATTCTCTTGCTTGATATGTTAGAAGTTGTGACCCGTGACATAATGGAAGACTCTGTTCCTAGGTAAATCATGAGGGAGCAAGTTTCTTTATTCTTTGTTTAATTGTTGATCATTTTGTTTATTTTCTTAACTCCTTGTTGTAGTTTGTTAGATTCTACCCATGGTGGCTCCTATGGGATGCATGACGGAATGATTCCAAATGCAAAATATCAGCTCTTTGGCACCCTTAATTTTCCTGTAACAGAAACAGAGGCTTGGAGGGAAAAGGTGATCAACTAAATCAAGTATTAACATATTATAAGTGTTCTGTTGATTTTGTTGCAGGATATAGTTTTAGACAATCAGTCACTATCTGAGACTACCCCCTAATCGTAACACGGTACTTAGAATCTCGAGGGACCCCAAGCGAACCGCATGGCACAATATGTCACTAAGAATAATATACAACAACTTGAAAATGGAAGTAAAGCATGAAGTCCAAAAAGGGAGTCTGACATCGATAGACAAATCTGAATAAAACATCATAAGTAGAGTCTACCACTGTCTGAAAGCCTCTACTTATATGAGTGGCTAGGACAAGCCCCTAGCTCACTCCAACAACCTGAAAACTGAATGTAAAACGGGATTAAAGGATGAACTGTCCTTGGAGAATGAGGACTCACCAACACTGGCTACTGGCAGACTGGATCCGTACTAACCGCTGACATGGGGTGGAGTGTCAGATCTATGAGACAATATAGGCAAAAGAGCATGCGGTCGATATTATTGAATGTACTAAGTATGAGGAATATGCAATAACATGAAATAAAACGTGATAAATCTGAAAGAATGATTAGGCAATGACCAAGTAAAATATAACATAAATCTGAGAGTCTGACATGAAAAGCATAATACAAGGTGAATGCAATATTCTTAAAAATAAGTACATTTGTGGGAGGTACCGTAACTGACATAAACCATGTGAGCTATAACATGGAGTCTAGTGTCCAACTCCCACGCTGCAAAGAGAGAGTCCTACTTGCCAAGATAAGGATCATAATCATGAGCTTATGTGGATCCACTAGCTACAGTCAATTAAGACTAAGTCCTACGGGGCACGTAGTTTTGAGACAAAGGGATTGCTTCTAAAGGACTCTGCCTCTACTAACAGGTGAGCCTCCATCCCAAAGTCCACCCCGTGCTAAGTTAAGTTGCAATAGAAAACATACGTATTCATATCATATTTGTGAGAAATATTGGAGAAAATATTATTGAATTGTTTTCCTAATAGGATTCTATATACTATTGTTATTCCTATTCCTATTCTAAGTAGGATTGTATTTACCTATTCCTATT
>JBCEWC010002090.1:0-36447 GCA_038996855.1 Solanum aculeatissimum
ACCTCGGGTACAGTGAGGGGATTAAATTCCTTAAGGACACACAGTGAATTCTGTGGACTCAGATTTCTAAACGTGGTCTTCTATTGTCTTTTTCCATTGCTACAGTTCTTTAAAGGGATAACATTCTCGAGATGAGGAGGAGCATGCTAATCACCTTAGAATCACTTTGCAGACACTCAAGGGCAATGAGTTGTATGCAAAGTTTTCAAAGTGTGAGTTTTGACTCAAATCTATGGCATTCTTAAGCCATATAGTTTCGGGTGATGGTATACAAGTGGATACTTAGAAGATTAAGGCGGTTAAGAACTGTCCTAAACCAACATCTCTGACTGACATAAAAAGTTTTCTGGGTTTGACTGGTTACTACCACAGATTTGTTGATGGGCTCTCTTCCATATCCGCACTATTGACTAGACTGAGCCAGAAGAAGGTCAAGTTTTAATGGTCTGATGAATGTGAGAGGAGTTTCCAAGAGTTGAAAACAAGGTTGACTACTGCATTAGTATTGACCTTGCCTGAAGGAACTAAAGGATTTAAAATCTATTATGATGCTTTGAGAGTAAGATTGGGATGCGTATTGATGAAGAAGGGTAAAGTTGTGGCTTAGGCTTCAAATTAAAAGATATCATAATAGAAACTCCATCAAACAATATGATACAATCTATGCAAATATTCCTATATAAAGTTGTAGATCAAATAATATGGCAAGAAGATTTTACAATCTTGGATCAAATAATATGGCAAGAAGTTTTAGATCAAATAATATGGTGAATTATAGTGTTTCTTCAATAACATATTAGCGAAAAAATATTTTAATAGAAGTGTATTTTGAAGTGAAATTAAAAAAAAAAAAAAAACTAACCATACCATACCGATACCAAAGAGAAATTGATATGATTGGGATGATTTAAATAAAATAATTTTGGTTATACATTATAAAATATCCGAAAAGTTAAGATGGTATAATTGTTAAAAAATAACCAATTGACCGTCCCATTGACACCACTAGCTCACCAAGAAGTTTTCATGAATGGATGAAAACACTCGACTTACCATAAGTCTTCGTGGATCACTAGAATTTTTGTACGTATTGGATCACACCTCTAGAAATAATTATTTATAGATTTTGACAAATAACAAGATTTGCTTAGAAATTTTAGCAACACATTATTGCTTCAAACTTTGCCTAAATCAACTCTACGTGACTCGAAATTTGATATTAAACCTTCTAAAATCAATTGCAATAATTCTCAATTGTTAGATTCAACCCTAACCTTAAAAAATCCAATAGACCTGCTTTGGCTTCTTCAGTTATTAAGCCCAATAGAATTCAATAATAGTGTTCTTCAAAGGGATTCTATGTCCCAGGTCTAAATCAACCACAAATGAGAATGAGTCTTCAATTTTCTGCCACACTTACGAAGAAAAAAGAGGAGGGGTAGTTTTTACGCATATCTATATTTGATAACCTTTATAAATTGAAGACAAAAGACATTGATCATTAGAACGATCATTCAGTTAGAATTATTGGATTGGATCATTTGTGATCCAGTATATAAGAAGATAATTAATTGAGTTGGAAAAGAATTGTACACGTGAAAAATTCAAATTACAACTTTCTAATACAAATCCAATGCATAATATTCAATAATTAAAAATGAAAATACATCAAACGAGATTGCCTTAAATTACATACATAAGATGAGTTTGTACAAATACTCACTTAAGAGTATCCTACATCTCTATTTCTGCAGGAGCACCCTGCATCTGAGCAGGAGCATCTGCCCTCTCTAAATAATGAGGACAACAATAACTGAAATAAATAAACCATGCAATAAAAATAAATACTGCTAAAAAAACACCGAGGAGAGAGTATTTAATCCATGCCAACGACTCTTTTGGTGCCGCCCACCTTAAGATGTCTTGCTGTTGAGCCATCGTCTGATGTTTCAAAACAAATAAAGTCATCAACACCTGTGAATGTAATTCACATTAATTAGTATGTATTTATTTTAATTAATTTGGAAAGTTATATTTGGTGCTTATGAATTAGTAGCAAAAGAGTAAGCCTATATAAAGATAGTGAAGAACCACTGACTAACAACTTACAGATACTAAAAGATAAGGATAACATCCTAGATTCTTTTTTAATCTAATGAATGATTGGACTATCCATTCTATAGCATTAAGGATTTGAACTGAATAGAATTTCAGAGCTCTTATGCAACTATCTAAAGAATGAAGAACCACTACTTATAAACGAGGGCAACTAAAGTGAGTAAGTATGCACGTAACAAGCTAAATATGAAATATGAAGCATGGAGAGAAAACATGACAAGTAAATACCTACTTACTCTTCTCTATCAATATTAAATTTCTAGTTGACCTATACCCAATATTCATGCTACGATCAAAAGAAAAAAAAGACCTGCAGTTCATTAATAATATGGGTAGCTTGTTTAATTGACGAAACACAAACAATAAATGGAGAATAAGATCAAATAATCCCCAACTATGGAGTTTTACAAGGCCTCTAATTTGTCTAGGGAGGTTAGAAATGGACTTGATATCATTTCTGAAGCAGAAAATTGAATTTTTTCACCTTTTTTTTTTTATGTTTTTTCATCTCCCTACTTGATCATGTGAGTTTTTTGAAAAAAAGCTCAAAATATATAAATTTTATTTTCAGAGAACCCCAAAACACAAGTTAAAGAGTGAAATCTCAAATCATAGTCACTGTGTTGGAGAAAAATCTCAAAATAATAAGAGTGTTACCTCAATCCAGCATGGAAGAGACATATTCAACAAACGAGATCTGAAAGAAATAATAAATAATGTTAGCAATAATACATAATTACTTGTATATTGATAATAATCAATACTTCATATTAGAGAACCTAGAAATTAAAACCCAAAAAATGCATCCTCAACAATAATTGGCAATAAAACAGAGATGTAGTTTGACAAGCACTTATTGCACGCTTAACACAGGTAGATTGGAGGATCACAAGATAATAAGACAATGCCTTTTTATTAGTATTACTACTTACTTTTATAGTATAAGGAGAGATGCTTCTGGACGTAGGGTCATCTTCATAAATTCAAAGTTATCTACTTTACTTTTATCTCATTTGAATAGTTTTTCAATAAGTTACAATTATAGTAGTTTCTTGACGTGCTGCTTCCCGACTAAAAATAGTCTCTGTACCATTTGAATTAGTATCTGACCTCAATGATCAATTTGGAATCTGACCTCAATGATCAATTTGGAATCTGACCTCGACACTTGATTTAGAGTCTGATATTCAAAATGCCCTGACTCTGACACCAATACCTAGTCTCAATAACTGATCTAGAATCCAGTTTTAACATGGACCAGATCCAACTTAGGAATCATCACCCGATCTCAATGACTAATATGGGATCCAATTCCAACAATCCAGAACTTGACACCAACACATAACCTGCAATCCGACCTTGACTCTTGACCAAAAATCTCACTCTAATATTTGACTCAAAATATATCCTTAGGCTTTCAGTTTTCATCCTCATTCCTACACTCCAGCCACTTTGTATAGGTAATCTTCTTAGCTTTCACTTTGCCTTGAACTTCTCCATTCCACCACCAATCACCTTGATGTCCACCAAAGGTTCCTATTGAAACCCCTAGTACCTTGATAGCTATTTTTCTAATGCAACCAACAGTGGTGTCCCATATGATATTCACATCTATGCTACTACTCCAAGCCCCTAAGCTGCTCAACTTTCCTTCTATCTCCGAGAAAGGGCTGGAGCCAGGCCTTCCCATCTACTAAATTGGGCATAAATAGCCTTCTTCCTCTTACCCCTCTTAATCTCTAAATTCATCACTAGAAGTCTATGTTGAGTGAAAATATTCTCACTTGGAATAACCTTGCAATTTTTAGAAAATCTTCTTTCATCCTTTTGGAGGAGTAAGTAATTAATCTGAGTCTTAGCTGTCGTACTACGGAAGGTAACCAAGTGATTTTCCCTCTTCGAAAAATATGAGTTAGCAATAACCAACTCAAATGCTTTAGCAAAGTCTAAGAGAAATGTCCCACCTCCATTCTTCTCCCCAAAAATAAAACCTCCATGAACATTGTCAAAACCCTTAGAAGTTGCATCGATATTCCCATTAAAATCTCCCCCAATGATGATTTTTTCTGTGTCTGATATGCCTCTCATAACCTCCTCCAAATCTTCCGAAAAATGCTTTTTGACTTTCTCATCCAGGCCAATTTGAGACGCATAGGCACTAACTACATTCACTGTATGACTATCGACCACAAGTTTAATAGATAACATCCTATCATTAATCCTCCTGACCTCAACCACATACTCTCTAAGGTCCTCATGCATTAGGATATCTATTTTATTTCTATCCCTAGAGCTACTTGAGTACCATAATTTAAATCCATCTACGTCTCGAGCTTTGGTACTTACCCATCTGGTCTCCTGAACACATGCTACATTAATTTGTCTCCTCTTAAGACTCTTCACTAGCTCTTGAACTTCCGTGTAAGTGATCCTGTGTTCCATTTCCCTACTATAGACCTAAGTAAGCTTGTTCCCCTCTTACCACTAATACCCCTAGCCTCCAACCACAACCGAGGACATGTCCCTAATCCACCATCAGACCTTAACGTCACTAAACTACACTAAGAATTAATAACTCAATGAACTACAAAAGATACAAATTGCAAAAATAATAACCCAATGATACAAAACAGTAAAATATAAAATATAATTTACAATAATAAAATAACCAAATACAATATCATCAAGACAAAGAACAATAATCCTATAGAAAATACACGCAAAACCAACAACACCGAGGTGCAAAGAGTAAAACAGGATAACAAACTACAGAAATATAAAAAAAAACTCTCAAGAAACTATATCACAATATGTAGCAAGCAAGAAATAGAAGGTACAATTAATTAAAAAAAATAGTAAATAGAGAGGAATTTAGAAGACATCACCTGGATGATATAAATTTAGAAAGTTCTGGCCAAAAAATTATTGAACGTCGCTAAAAAATATTTGACTCCCTTAAAAAAAGTAGTCGTCGTTGAAGACTTTTCCGAAATAATCTCGTGTCGCTGGAGAAAAGCTGTAAGTCGACGGCGCAATTAAAGCCGCTAAAATCTTCCAATCCAAATGAAAAACAAAGAAGAAAAGAGTTCTAGAGAGAGAGAGAGAAACTTTAGTCAGTTTCCAATTTGGAACCGTTGTGATTTTATCGAGGATCGATAAAGGGTCGTCGGAGAAAATAAAGTTCTTGGCTCGTGAATTCTTGGTCGCTTTGATTCCGCTAAGGAAGAAATAGAATTTGATTTGTTCAGAGAAGAAATTGAATCGAAGATCTTGCCGGACAGAAAGAAGTGATCGAAGTGCAAAAATTTGAGAAATGACAAAAGATTGGGGGCGAATTTGGTGAGGTGAAATGTAGAGAACCTAATATTCTTTTGGTCTTGGCCGAAAAGTTTGTGATTTACCACTACGCCGAAATTTTTTGATTGATTTCTTGGTAGTGTTGAATTCGAATTGTGAAATTTTCTAGGTTGATTGTGTACCAAGAAATAAGCTTTTAGGCCTCTATTCTATTGAATTGCCCTGGTGTATAACTAGCCACTCTCAAATAATTGTTAAAATATAAAGTTAGCCCATAGACATATCTTAAATTAAATAAATAAATTAAAAATTATTAAATGTCAAAACCATTATTAAATATGCATATGCATTATCGTTAGTAAAAAAATTAAAAAAATATAAATAATTTAACTTTTGTCACTTGAAAGGTGTAATATATTTGTAGAAACTGTGGGACTCGTGTTATCAAATGAATTATTTTATAATTTTTTTTATTTTGACGTGTTTAGTTGAAAGGAAAGTTGCTTTATTGAAAAAGAAAGTAACTGATGGTTAGGTGGGTCCCTTTATTTATTTTATATTAATTAATTGATTAGGGAGTGACAAGCAGATGACCAGATGGGTCCCTTTATTTTGTATTAATTGATTATAAATGCGCTTTTATTTCTTTTACAAAATTCTGGATGATGTTAAATTATTTTTAGGCTAGGTTATTTCATTAATTAATCAAGCTTCTTCAATTTCAAATTCAATGAAATAATTCTTTATTAAAGTCTAATAATTATTTCAAAGAAGATTTTTCATTTCATTTGACAAAATATCCTAACATATGTAGTTTTTATATATTTTATTATTTTAAATACTTTATTTATACTAATTTTACTGCACGTGCATTGCACGTATATGTCGAGTTGTTTATTGTATGATATTGTTAAATAAAATAAATATTATTAGAATAAACTTTTTTTGTAAATAATTATATCATAAATTAATAGTGTATAAGTTTTTATGAATAATCAAATATAGAGTGTTGTATAATGACTGGTTTATTAAGCTCCAGATAGTTGGATATCATCTGAATCTACAAAAAAAAGATTCAAAGTTTAATTAGATAATATTCTCTCTATTCGATATTAAGTGAATTTGTGCAGCAATACACATCCATTAAATATATTCAAGTACATCATTTAAATCATCGTTTTTACTATTGCCGTTTTGTTTATTACTCATACTTTTCACTATTATCCTTTTGAGTATTCTTAAGAACTCCTGGAACACCCCAAAACTCTATTCTTACATGTACCTATGTTTTAAACGTCATTCTAATATGTGTGAAGTCTATTAGAGCTTGAATAAGGTCATAAGAGACCTTTAGTACTTAATTGAGTTCAAAACTATCCTATCGATTGAGTTTCTCATGTTAGATTACACAAAGGTCAACTCTAAATAACTATGACACTGAGAATCCCCCTCCAGATGTCGTTGTTCAGATGAAGGTGAGGGGTTGAGGTCGATGAGCTAGAGCCACCGTGGTTATACAAGCACCTACTACTCCACATGCTCCTACTATAGAGGCCAATTTCAAAGGGGGCAATTACTATGCTCACCCAGTTGGTGACTGTTCAAAGTTGGAATTGGAGTTCACAGTCTCTTAGTTCTAGCTCCGAAGAGCTAACTGTTTCCACTAAACTTGTGGATTTTCTGAGGATGAACCTACAGTCGTCACTGTGTCTATGGTTGAGAAGGACCCTCAGAACTTTATTGATGAGATGTGAAAAGTCCTGAAGACCATGTATGCGACTGGGACCGAAGGAGATAAGCTTGTTGCCTATCAACTCAAGGATTTGGAAAATGTTTGGTATGATCAATGGGAAGAGGGTCAAGGTGAGGATGTTGAGCTTGTTGAGTGGAGTGAATTTGAGAGTGCCTTCTTTGATCGCTTCTTTTCCCAAGAGTTTAGGGAGGTGAAGATTGAAGAGTTCATGAACTTGAAACAGAAGGGGTTGACTATCAAGGAGTACAACCTTAAGTTCATCCAGTTGTCCAAGTATGATCCATAAATGGTCCAAGATATGAGAACAAGAATAAGGAAGTTCGTATTTGGCTCTGGTAAATATATGAAGAAAGAGTGTAAAGAAACACTGCTAATCCCAAACATGGATATCTCTAGGGTTATGGTCTATGCAAAAAAACTTGAGAAGGATAAGAAGAAAGATAGAGAGGAGCACTTGAGTAAGAAGTCCAAGTCAACAGGGCCTGAGCCTAATTAGCCCAAGTAGATCAAGGGAGATTGGTCCTACTTTCAAAAGAGATCTAACAACTATGCACCATCTTTATCCAGTGCACCATCTCCGAGTAACATGTATGATAAAAAGTCCCAAGATCAGCAAAATTCCAGAGCATAGGGTCCCCAATCCCAGGCCAGTGTGACCCTTGGCTCGAAAGGTGAGCCACCCTGTAGGAGATGTGGCAGGATGCATCTACGAGAGTTTAAAGAGGGAGAAAATAGTTTCTATAAGTGTGGCCAGGTGGGTCATTTTCAAATAAAGTGTCCATTATAGAATAATAAGGATGCGTCTTCTACTACAGTACCTCCAGCCAAAGGTAACTAGAGGGGTGTCACACCAGGGGTAGGCAGTGGAACAAACCGTCAATATGCGATGGGGAACCAAAAAGACTAAGAGGTTGAACCTGATGTTATGATGGGTATGATTCAAGTCTTTACCTTTGATTGTTATGTTTTGCTTGATTCGGGTACAATTGTGTCCTTTACGACGCCAGATGTGGCTAATAAATTTGAGATTTCTCCTGAGTGTTTACTGAGCTATTTTTTATTTCTACTCTTATTAGAGAGTCTATTCTAGCCGAGAGAATTTATAAAAATTGCATAACTTCTATCCATCATAGGGATACTCTCTGTGATTTGATTGAGTTAGAGATGGTTGACTTCAATGTGATTCTTGGCATGGACTGACTTCACGCCTGTTATGCCTCTGTTGATTGTAGAACTCAAACTATCAAATTCTAATTTTCGAGTGAGCCTGCCCTATAGTGGAAGGGAGATTTTGTTGTGCTTAAGGGTAAGTTTCTTTCCTATCTTAAGGCTAGGAAGTTAATCTCTAGAGGATGTGTCTATCTCGTCGTGCAAGTTAAGTCTGATGATGTTGAACCTCCTACTCTTGAGTCTGTCCTAATTATAAATGAGTTTCCTAAATTATTTCCTAAGGATCTGTCTAAAATCTCTTATGATATGGAGATTGACTTCAGAATTGATGTTCTTTTTGACACTTAGCCTATCTCTATTCCGCTGTTAAGGATGGCCCCCGCTAAGTTGAAAGAGTTAAAGGAGAAGTTTAGAGAATTGCTAGAGAAGGGATTTATTAGATTGAGTGTCTTACCATGGGGTGCCCTAATTCTATTCGTGAGAAAGAAAGATTGTTCCCTTAGAATGTGTATTGACTACCGCCAATTGAATAAAGTGACAGTCAAGAATAAGTGTCCCTTTTCGAGGATTGACGACTTGTTTGACCAACTTTAGGGTGACACCATTTTCTCCAAGATAGACATCAGATCAGACTTTCACCAGTTGAAAGTGAGAGAATATGACATCCCGAAGATGGTTTTTTAGACCTGTTATGGTCATTTTGAGTTCCTAGTAATGTCCTTTGGGTTGAAAAATGCACTTGTAGCCTTCATGGACTTGATTAATTGAGTATTCAGGCAACACCTTGATATGTTCGTGATTGTGTTTATTAACGACATTCTGGTGTATTCTCGAGATGAGGCGGAGCACGTTAATCACCTTAGAATCACTTTGTAGACACTCAAGGACAATGAGTTGTATGCGAAGTTTTCAAAGTGTGAGTTTTAGCTCAAATTTGTGGCATTCTTAAGCCATATAGTTTTGGGTGATGATATACAAGTGGATACTCAGAAGATTAAGGTGGTTAAGAACTGTCCAAAACCAACCTCTCTAACTGACATAAAAAGTTTTCTGGGTTTAACTGGTTACTATCATAGATTTGTTGATGGGTTCTCTTCCATATCCGCACTATTGACTGGACTGAGCCAGAAGAAGGACAAGTTTTAATGGTCTGATGAATGTGAGAGGAGTTTCCAAGAGTTGAAAACAAGATTGACTATTGCACTAGTATTGACCTTGCCTGAAGGAACTAAAGGATTTATAATCTATTATGATGCTTTGAGAGTAAGATTGGGATGCGTATTGATGAAGAAGGGTAAAGTTGTGGCTTATGCTTCTATACAGTTTAAAGTGCACGAGAGGAATTATCCCACACATGACTTGGAATTGGCCGTAGTGGTGTTTGCTTTTAAGCTATGGGCCCACTACCTATATGGAGCACATGTTGATGTATTCACAGAACATAAAATCCTGCAATACGACTTCACCAAGAAAGAGCTAATTTGAGACAAAGAAGATAGCTTGAATTGCTGAAGGATTATGACATGAAGGTCCTCTACCGCCCAGATAAGGCTAATGTAGTTGCTAATGCTCTTAGCAGGTTTTCTATTAAGAGCACCGTCCATGTGGAGGAGAAGAAAAAAGAGTTGGCCAAAGAGGTTAACAGACTGACACGATTGAGAGTTCAACTAGATGAATCTGGAAAAAGTGGAGTTCATGTGCACAATAGGTCTGCATCATCTTTAGTAATGGAGGTGAAGGAGAAACAAAACCAAGATCCTATCTTACTGCAATTGAAAGTTGATATGCATAAGCAAAAGGTGATGGCTTTTACTAAAGGGGAAGATAGAGTATTGAGATATCAAGGCAGACTCTGTGTTCCTGATATTGATGGTATTTAAGAAAATATCATGATAGAAGCCCATAACTCTAAATATTCTTTTCATACGAGCTCAACTAAGATGTACCATGACATGAGAGAAGTTTATTGCTCGAGTGGGATGAAGAAAGACATTACTAAGTTTATTTTTAAGTGCCTGAATTGCCAACAAGTTAAGGTTGAACATGAAAGGCTATGTTGAGTAGCTCAGAATTTTGAGATTCTCGAATGAAAGTGAGAGATGATCAATATGGACTTTATCACACATTTATTGAGATCTCGCAGATAGCATAATTTGATTTGGGTGATAGTTGATCGGATGACCAAATTTGTGCATTTCCTAGCAATAAAGACAACTAACACTACAGAGGATTATGTACGATTGTATATAAGAGAGATTGTTAGACTACATGGAGTTCCCATATCTATCATTTTAGGATAAAGAAGCCTAATTCACTGTTTAGTTTTGGAGATCTTTTTAGAAAGGTTTGGGTTCGAAGGTGAACCTTAGCACTACCTTCCACCCCCAAACTGATAGCCAAGCAGAGCACATAATTCAAACCTTATAGGACATGTTGAGAACCTGTATCATTGACTTCAAAAGGTAATTAAGATGGCCACTTACCCCTGATTGGGTTTGCCTATACAATTTCCATTAAAGCATTTAGATGGCTCTGTATGTGGTGCTCTATGGGAGGAGATGTAGATCGTCAATTAGTTGGTTTGAGGTTGGTCAGGCAGAATTGATTGGACCATATTTGGTTCACCAAGCCATGGAGAAGGTGAAGATCATTCAAGAAAGACTAAAAACTGCACAGAGTCGACAAAAATCCTATACTAATGTTAGAAGGAGAGACTTGGAGTTTGAGGTCAATGATTGGGTGTATTTAAAGGTGTCACCCATGAAGTGTGTGATGCAATTTGAGAAGAAAGGAAAGTTGAGTCTGAGGTATATTAGTCTTTACCAAATTTTGAAGAGGGTGGGCAATGTAGCTTATGAGTTGGAGCTACCACCAGAGTTAGTGGACATCCATCCAGTCTTCCACATTTCCATGCTGAGAGTTGGTTATTCTTGTTGAGAGAATTAGAGTGATGGACAGCTTGGACTATGAAGAGGTTCCCATTTGGATTCTTGATCATCAGGGTCACAAGTTGAGGACCAAAGAGATTGCATCTATCAAGGTGTTATGGAGAAATCAGTTTGTAGAGGAAGCCACTTAGGAAGCTGAAGAATATATAAAGACCAAGTACCCCCCATTTGTTCCTACCTACTAATGATAAGAGAGTTGATGGTAATGATTCCTTCTTAATCCTTGAGTTTCCCCTCTATTCTGAGTTGACCAAAAATAGTACCCTAGAGTTCGAGTGATGATTGATCTGATTTGTTGATTGTTTACTTGTTTTACTTCCTTAATTGCTTGCTTGCTTGATTGCATGAGTGATTTGTAAGTTGTTTTGATTGTTGGAGTCCTTGGTATGATTCGTTCCTTGGCTAGTTTCCTAGATTTCTCTTCATTCAAGGACGAATGATCCCAAGGAGGAGATAATATAATACCCCCTAATCCATTTCACCTAATCTGTTGTGAATGCCCAGGAAAAAGGTTAGGAATTGACTTAGAAAAATCACGTGAAGGAAACCACGAAGGCTACTTTTAGCCTGTAGAGTGATCTACGACCTGTAAGTAGGGTCTCGTAAGTCACCCCTATGACTTAAGAAATTTTTCCAAGTCTGAGGCCCATGTACGAGATGGTCTATGGACTGTATGTAATTCCATGACTCGTAAATCAAGGTTCATAGTATGATGACTCAAGAAATCTATTTTTCTATAAATTGAAGATGAGTTATCAGACGTCCCATCAAAATAATGAAAAATAATTATAAAAATATTAAAATCTATAAAAATACTAAAATCTTTAAACTACTTCGAACATTCTAGAAACTTAATGAAAAATAACCTAAAAACTATTTATAATGCCCAAAACACAAAGACAACTCAAAATAAGAAAACTGGATCCGTAAGCTTTACAGCGTTCTCTATGGGTCGCATAATGTTCCACGACCCATAGTCGGGATTTCGTTGACTTTATCTTTAGAACTGGGGTTGGATTCTACGAGACCTTCTATGGACCGTATAAGATTATACGACCCATAAAGGGTTTCGTCTCATGACTTTTTAGTAACTCTCCTATTTTTTATCCTTAGGGTACGACAATTGATTTATGCCAACCCAAAATATCCTGCAAAACAAACATAAAAATACATCAAATCTACCAACATTGCTCTGAGAACACATAAAATTTCAAGTTTTAAGCATCAAAGGTGTTGTATTTCGACAGCACATCAACACCCTCAACTTAAAATTGTTGCTTGTCCTCAAGCGACGGACTCAATCTACATAAGTCGTACAGTAACACCATACCTCAGTCTAATATATCTCACATCCAACCAAAATGCTGGGAACTAAAATAGCACGGTCCATTATTACTGTATTATTTGCAAGTATAGGTCAGATTCGTGATCTCACAACCGCCCACCAGAACCAATTGACAGGGAAAATAAGAGAAGTCTTCACAATAGGCTCTGCAGACGTAGCTACCCACTTAGGGTCTGGTCCTTGATCTATAATTTGGGTGGCTACCAATCTTATCAAACTAGCCTGTCAGACCAGGTCTCTCATAGTGGTTATCTCCCAAGTCTACCTCAATCTTCGATCAAACTCTACTGTAGATTTGGAGGCTCGGAACATGGCCCCAAAAAGCATATGTCGGATAGTGGTCTCTGAAATTTCCACCTGACGACCTCTTACCAAATATGTGTCGATCGAGGCAGGGTGAGGGGTTTCTTTCCCTTGGGAAGAGAGATGAGGACAGTGGTGACGTAGGAGGCGAAGAACTCATGAATAATTACCAAAGCGTACTTCATCGACAACTCTACCAGCCACGGGAGCCTGTATCTGGTGATGATGTCATGGAGTCTTGGGACACTCTCTAATCCTGTAGTAATGACTGTAGGCTCATAAAAAATAGAACGAGTTGATCAGCCACCCTAATTTATCTACAAGTCCTCTCTGAAGATAGCCCACATTCCCTCGACACACCACCGGCTAGATCTAGCATCCAGAGGTGAGGGTGGTGCTCGAGGTACTGGTGTAGATATGGTGTCTGAACCCTCCTCAAATTCGGACTCAGATTCTCTATCGGAAGAGGTCATTTGTATAAAACTTTTGGCCTTATCTCCTCCCTCGTCAGACTGGAGAGGATGAACCACAATAGCATGAGTTTGGTCTTGTCTGGTGGTGTCCCGTTTCTGTCGTGGCTCGACGTCCTCATCTGGATGGATGCCAAGCTCCTCTACTGAACCATTGGACTTAAGAGCGGCCTTGAAGTGCATAGGCTCGTCACTCAACCACTCTCGCATGGCTCTAATCTTCTCACAACGGGGCTTCGGAGCCATAGTACCTAGAAAGCACATATTTAGCAAACACTATTAGCCTCATGAGTTAGGAAATAAAAAATAAAATCAATACTAAACTGGACATACAGGGGTCTGTGAGGGTCTATTTATAGGTTGTAGTAAAAACTACGAGCTATAAAGGTCTCTCGTAGAAATAATGTACATTTTTTAAGTCACTGGAATAACATCTATGACAGCAGGTATAACTCGTAGAACATTCTATGCATCGTAGACTGAGTCATAGGGAATACTCCAGATCTGAGCTTAGGTAGATAGGACCCTACGAGATCTATCTATGAGTCGTGGAATAATATACGACTCGTAGAAGGTCTCTTCTGATGACATCTAGAAATTTCAAGTTTCTGAAATTTCTTACGAGGGGAAACTATGGCTCGTGGAATGCTTCACGGGTCATAGAAAACCCTCGTAAAGTCATTTCCCTAGAAACTTTGAATTTCTAGGTTCATCAAACGGGTCCCAAAATGACCTTTTTCAGTTATATCAGCATCAAAGCAAGAATTACACATACCCCATATGATACCCAACTCCAAACATTCACTGAATACACATAACCCCATTGAATTTCATTTTGCATGTTTATACAACAATTTGACACCATTTGGATGCCTACAACTTAACCCACTATGCAATCACACAACTTTTGACAATGTATTATTCAGTTTGAACAACTTGTGATGACAAGGTGTTTCAAGCTAGCATACAAACACAACATAGCCACCCAACCATTTTTTGGCTATCAATTTGACTCTAAACATAAGCAAAAATTAAATTTCACATGTAAACACAAAACCCATGCAAAGACGACACTCAATTTGCATTTATCATGTTACGAACACCATACCCATTAAACTTTCAACCAATCTTAACATTATTTTCAATAGTTCAAGGGTTTTAAAGTCAACAACTTACAAAAATTATGTGAAAATAGGTCAAATTTGGAGGATCTGAAAGGGGGCCAAAACCCAAAATGCCTGATGTCGCTAGAAAACTTGCCAAAAAATTGAGGTGGTGACCAAAGTGGTGGTTGGACTGATTAGGTTTGACAAGATGTTGGGTATTTTGGGAAATTTCTAGGAACTTGGGGTCTGATGCGCTGCTAAAATACAACACTTTTAATGCTTAAAACTTAGGATTTTGTACTTTTTCAAAGCGATGTTAGTAGATTTGATGTTTGTTTTGTTAATTTTTGCAAGATTTCAGTTTTGGTGTGATTTTGAGTTTGAAGTACAAATTTTATAGAAAATTGGCAGTTTACGAGACCCTCTGCGTGTCATGGATCATTCTACGAGTCGTACAAGGGGTTTCATTTGTTATTTCAGTGAGGGGTTGAAAAGTGAGTCCCACTCTACGAGATCCGAGCACGAGTCATAGACCTTCATACGAGTCGTAAAGTGGGGTCGTGAACTGAAGATGCAAAAAGTGAAGAGTTACTGAAAGTAGATCAGACGAAACCCTTCACGGGTCATGGAATCCTATACGACTTGTGAAGAAGGTTTCGTGAAGGGTTCCAATAGCTGCAACCACATTCCACGAGACTCCGATTCACAAGCCATGAACTGTCTTACGAGCCATAAAAGGTGCTCGTGACTGGTGTCGACATAGTTATCCTATTTATTTCAGTTTTGTATTTTAAGTACTATAAATAGATTTTTTTAGGTTTTTATCAGATATAGATCAATACAGAATGTCTTAGAACATTAGATACATACTTTTAGAGAGTTTGTGAATAATATTTTGTGATCCTATTAATTCAAGTTTACAATTTCATTGAGATTTCAGAGTTTCTTCATCAATTCTTGTTGTGTAAGTTATTTAATTATGTATTCTTATTACATGATTTTTTATCATACCTCAAGTATTCATGGCTAAATCCACAACTAGGGTTGTGTGAACCATGACAAACTAACTAAGATAAAATTAGATTACCTGCAATTTCTTGGATAGTGTTTAGGATGTATTAATTAATTTTTTTAATTTAACTGATTTTTAACGAAAGACCTATGTTAGAACTCGCCTAGTATCACCTGCCTGATCTAGGAGGTGACAAATAGAAAAAGAATTAATTAACAGAGGTTGATCGATTTCTCTCAACCAATCAGGCTACTAGGGGTAGTAGTTTCGGTCTGGGATAAAAAGTAAGGGTTAGTAATGCAATATCACAGAGATCGATCCAGTAATATGATGAAATTTACCTAGATGCCCGATCAAGGATTTAGGAGAACTTAACTTACTGTCCTGCACCTACACACCAGAAAATAGTCGCAAGTATCCTAGAACACTTAGTTAATGAGTCATGGGGAACACGTCGCCCTAGTTTATTTATCTTTTGATTTCAAACAACTTGTTGTTGTAGTATTAGAATTTATTTTTATTTAAAATCCCCCTTCATTATATTTATTTTTTATTTTTCTGTTTATGGAGATATTAGAGTATGTCAATTCAAGTTACAAAAGTGTGCTAATCCGGAGTCTACCACATTCCTTGTGGGAATGATTCTAACCCATGTTAGGTTAAATACTTGAGTACGATCGCTTCAAAACCTCCAAATATGGGTGTGTGCTAAGCGTAAGCTCGGAGTCGAGAGCATTTAGTGGTGCCATTGTCAGGAAATACAGCTAGACTTGATTAACACACTGTAATTTGATATATTGCTCTTTATTTCCCTAATTTTATGTTTTTTGTTGTTTTTATCTTGTTATAAGTGTAGGTGACCAGTGCATGTCAATTACGAGAAGTTGAGGCTCTCCCTTGATTCTTTTCGATCCAGAGCAAACTAGAAGATGAATGGCCCGACAACCTGGTAATGATGTTGAGAATGCAGTGAATGATGCGTTGAATCCTAATGGGGATAACCCACCCATCATCATCCCACAGTATGAGGGACTTTGAGCCACCGTAAATGATTAGAATCAATACCGGCTGAACACGATGGCTATGGATGTCACTAGAGCAATAGTGTTACCTCCACTTTTGAATGGCACTAAGTTCATTGTGTCGAGTGGGTTATTGCAGATACTTCAGAATTGTGAGCTATTCACAGGGCTACCGTTAGAGGATCCTCACAATCACCTGCACAACGTTGTTTTTGTCTGCAAGAGTGTAATGAGGTACCAAAATCTATCCATGGATGTCGGTGGACTCCGTGTGTTCCTATTTTCTCTTACCAGCAATGCAACGTCTTGGTTAGCTGAGCTCCCATAGAGTTCGATCACCAGTTCGGCTGAATTGCAGAAGGCCTTTTTGGAGAGGAATTTTCCATCTCCAAAAATCTCAAGTTAAAATAGGAGATTAATAACTTCGAGGAGTTGTCTGGTGATTCGATCGGTACTACATGAGAACAGTTTTCAAAGTGTTTGAGAAGGATTCCCGACCATAAGATAATAGATGAATCCCTGGTTGAAATCTTTTATAGAGCCCTTGATGAGAACGGGTAAGCAGTCGCTGACACCATCATGGGTGGATCGTTCATAGATCATACCTTCTAGGAGATCGCCGAGAGGGTGTTCAAAACAAATCGTGCATGGGGCACAAGGTACAAGGCCAGAACAAGGAGCTTATTTGTTATTTCTACTACGCTGGTGATAACACAGGTCAGTGAAGAAGTGATGCAGGGACTTGCACGGATTATTACCAAGGTGGAGTTGCTGATGAAGTAGAATGCAAAGAAGGTGAATGCAGTCGCTCATCAGCCTGTCCGAGCGCCCAGGTATGAGGAACCCTATTTTGAAGATGAGGCTTGTTTTGTAGCTGAGGAGACGGGAAGTTTTCGGCCTAACCCCCAGGAGTTCAATCAGGACTAATGGCGTCAAGGGCAAGGAAACCAAGGTCGAAACTACGGACGTGAGGGATCCTACAACAAAAACAGGTGTGGCTTCTATGATCAAAATAGAGGCCAAGAGAGAGATATTGAGTGGGGTCGCAGAGATGGTTATAGAAGCGGCACTTATGATCTACCCCATAATTGTGATTTTGGTACAGGTTCGTCTAGGGTCAATGAGATATTTGATAGATTGATGAAGAAAGTCTATGCATAGGATGAGACACTGAGGAGGATAAAGACTGGCATCTCCAATATTAATCAGAAGATCAAGTCTCATTCAGTTGCAATTAAGCAGCTCAAGTAGCAGCTTGGCCAGATCTTGACCCAACTCAACCAACGCCAGAAGGGTACTTTGCCCAGCAACACTGTCCAAAATCCAAAGAATGAAGGGTAGTGTATAGCTATCACAACTCGCAGTGGGAAGCAGAACACTGATCCTCTAATTTTTGTAGATAATGATGAGGGTGTTGTAGATAGGAATGTATGAGAATGTATCTATTAACACTTAGTTTCATATGTAATACCTATTTCTGAAACAAATGTGCATAATGTAAATGGGTTTTTGGTGATTAAAAACTAATTTGCAAAGAGATTCTAATAACTAACTAATAGTAACTACTGGAGTTCAATAATTGATGGAAAAGCTAGGATTGCAGTCCTCATGACACCCAACTCGATAGTCAAACTTAGGGATTATATGGTCATGACTGTGTACACAGAGTTAAGCAAGTAGTTAACACTTAATTCACCTTCTGGTCCTTCTTGGATGCATTTCATTTGTTACCTTCCGATATCAGAATGTATACCCTTTTTTCCCCATGCTATGAACCCCAGGATGTTCTTGCCTTCTGGTCTCAAGAACTTAAACTAGGTTAATAACCCCGAATTCTATCGTAGGACTCTTTTCCTAATCACTACATCTCTTTCGAGCATGTGATAAATAGTGGCATACCCTAATGCGTCGACTCATTAAGGAATAAAGTAAATTGACGAATACTACCATGCATACAATAATAAATCCTGAATTTTACCCTAAATTTGCCTACCTTAATAGGTTATCATGGTTCTCACAATCCTAGTTGTGGGTTTAGCCTAGCATAATTGATGAAATCATATTATAAACAGATGAAATCATAGAAAGAACTTATGATTGAATAAACAAGGAATTCAAGGATTACAATCGCGAACAGACAAATGAAAACCCACAAATTTGATGAAAATCTCTCAAAAGTTTTGTTCTCTCTTTGAATTCTCTCTCCAACAGTCAATAATAATTAAAAATGAAATTATATATATATATATATACAAAAGAAAACCTAATCCAACTTGAAATATGAAAACAGGTTTTGGCATGGTTGATGGCAACAACACATCCCGTGTGACACTTCACGGACCATCACACGATCCGTGGTCCTCCACATGTATTTGCATTGTTGCCTCGGACTCTTCCTCATGGCCATATTCATGGCCCATGGGATGTCACACGTCCTATGGTGGGTCTCGTGTGGCTCCACTTTGTGTTATTCTCTCTATTTTCCATGGCAACCCATGTCAAGCAGACGATCAGCTCCAGAACCTGTGTGCACTTCCACAGTCCGTGTGAGATACCATGGGACTTGCCTTGTATCTTTTGCTGCCTCCTTTGGTTCCCATATGCCAAGTGTAGACAAACGGTAAGACATATGGTCCATTTCATACCTCACGGACAGTGTCACCCCACGTGGTCTTGTACTTGAGTATTTTTCCCTTTGCTTTGAACCATTATCTTCGCTTGTGTCAGCTTCACGGCATAGTACACAACTCGTGTAAGGTCTCCTAGTTCATGAGCATATCCATGTGTTGTACCTTGGCGATGCCTTAATCTATTCCTCTGAGTGCACTAGAGAAGTGTGAGGCTACAGATGGCCCCACGGTTCATGAAAGCGTTCATGAGTTGTAAGGGGGGCCGTGAGGCCTCACTTGGTTCATTTTCTGCTTTTCTCCTTTCCATCGTACATCACCTTTTCTGGACGGCTTATCATACGGACCGTGTAAGGCCACACGACCCGTGAGGGTGTCCGTGTGGTCCTTGTTCACTTTATTTTCCTCTCTTTCAGCCTCTTTCTTATTCGAGTCCATGCCTTAGCCTTATTCCTGAAAAATAATAGTAAACAACACATTAAACCCATAAATTTTCTTGAGAACTCGTAAAAATTCCACATTAAAAGCGTTATAAGAGTCATATTTTCATGGCTCATCAATAAGCAAGCAAAAACTAGAGATGTCAGTGTTCTGACTAAGGAAAGCAATGTTGCACCAACATAGTCAAAACCCATACCTCGACCTCCTCCTCCCTTCCCATAGAGATTAAAGAAAAATTAGGAGGAAGGTAAGTTCAAACACTTCCTGTCCAAGCTGAAGCAGCTTTCTATCAACATCCCACTGATTGAGGGGTTGGAGAAGATGCTCGGGTTCATAAAGTTTATGAAGGATCTGGTGACGAAGAAGCACACCGTGAGTCATGAGCTCGCACGAGATCTCCAATGTTATAGTGTTATCTCTACCCGGTCCTTGGAGCATAAGAAAGAGGACCCCAGATCATTTACTATTCCTTGCACTATAGAGGATGGGGAGTTCGCAAGGGCATTATGTGATCTTGGTGCCAGTATTAACTTGATGCCCCTTTTGATTTTTAAGAAGCTCAGCCTGGCATACCCTACACAGACTAGCATATGACTTTTGATAGTTGACCATACTATGAAAAAGCTAGTGGGAATCTTGCATGATGTCCTCCTCAGGGTGGATAAGTTCATATTCCCTGTGGACTTCGTGATCTTAGACGGCAAAGTTGACTTTGAAGTCCCAATCATCCTGGGAAGGCCTTTCTTGTCCACTGGGCGAGCCCTAGTGGACATGGAATCCGGCCTCTTCAAGTTTAGATTGCATGATGCAAAAGTCACCTTCAACGTCTACAGATCGATGAAGAGGCGAGATGAGCTTAAGATTGAGGTTTGGGCTATTGATGAAGTCTGAGTAATTAGATAGACCATATCGTGCCACGATGTTAAATCAGGCGCTGCTTGGAAGACAATCCAAGATATTTTTTTTATAATAATCATAATTTAGTTTTAGTTTATAGCTTTGGACTTTAGATTAGGCTAGCTTTGTGTATTTTAGATTGTAAAATTTGAAAAATGGACTGGAGTTGTATAGGGTAATAGTGTATTTTTACAGGTTTTGCAGGTACTAGATGAAGTCAGTCAATTTTGGCTGAAAAGGAGCAGAAACTAGAGTTTATACTTGCTCTACGGGTCGTGCTGCATTGTACAACCCGTAAACCATCTCGTGAAGACTTTCAATGAGAAAAGGTAGGATGCACACAAGTCCACGAACTAAGTTCACGATTCATAGGTAGAACTAGGGGTCATAGATTGGGTTCATGGACCCCAGGTAAATCTCTGAAATTTGCCCAAGTGTCAAAGTGGTTTACGAGACTTATTACGGGTCATATTGTAAGATACGGCTCGTAGACAAAAGTTGGGGATGAAAGGGTTCCAGGCTTCCACTAAACCTCGATTCAAGGGTCGTAGAGCATGACATGTAATTGGGCTTTTGTTAAGCCAAAACCCCAATATTATAACCTGACCCGGTATGGTTTAAATAGGGGTCAAAATTATTATGCCCCTTATTTGCAAATAATTGGCGACCAAAAACCCTAAGAACGACGACCCCATCAACTTCCGTCAACGCACACCACTTTTCCAGCCAAACTCCGACGAACCCACATCTCTTAGGGTTCCAAACCCCCACTACTTCCCCGTCACTCTCCTCTCAATATCGTTTCAAATTAGTAAGTCTATGGTCTCTAAAACTTGCCCTATTGAATTGTAATTTTTAGCGAGCTTGAATGGGGTTGGGGATGGGTTAGCGGAGTCAGGAATTTATTCCTATGCCTTAAAAATTTAGTCATAACTTGTGATTATTTGATTAAGGTAGCATTGAGTGTCGAAAAGGGTGGGTTTTTTTAAAATTGAGTGATGGTGCAACTACTTGGTCATTATAGTTTATTGAAAATGCATTCACATGGCCAAGTAGTTAGCACACACATTGATGAATGGTCGGAAAAATTAAAATGTATAATAAATCATTTTTATAGGGTAAGGCATGATTAGGGTTGGTAAATTGGTGTAAATTTGTATGTGGGTACATAAATCCCTGAGTATACATGTTTTTTGATTGGTAAAATTGGTCGGGGCAACTTGTAAATGAGGTTTCAAAAGAATTTTTAAACACTGGCCATGTCTACGAGGGTCTTCTACGACTCATGGATTGATCCACGAGTCGTGGTTATCCCTCGTGAAAGGATCCAATGTTGATTTATCTTGAGGCCTCATCATACGAGACCTTATAGGACTCATGGACTAATCCATGACTCATAAATGGGTCTCATATTGGTTGTCAGTGTGGAACCTGAGCTAGGACTCACATCCACGACTTCATCTACGACTCGTAGAGCACTCTACGAGTTGTGACTAGGTCTCATAGATGGAAGTCCAGTGGGATAAACAGTAACTAAACATTATCTCATGAAACCCTTTACGAGCCGTAGAACACTATACGACTCGTAAAGAGAGTTTTGTAAACCCAAAATTTTCCCAGTCCAGTTCTGAAATTTTTCTTATGTTTTGAATTGAAATTCATGGAACTAATTCATTTTGTGATTGTATGTCTAACAGGTACCATGGCCCCTAAATCAAAGAAAGATGAGATTCGAGCTATGAAGGTCTACCTGCGAGACGAGGCCACAGATTTGGAGCATGCCCCCAAGCCTAGTGGTTTTGTAAAGGAGCTTGGCATCCAACCAAACTCCAATGTAGAGTCACGACAGACTCAGACGACTTCGAGGGATGCCCATCACAGGCTATTGTGGTCTGCCCTCCCTAGTCTGATAAGGAAGGTGACCGGGCCAGTAGTAGCATTCAGATGACCTTCTCCTAGAGAGGGTCCGAATCTGGTTTTGAGGAGGATTAAGACTCCTTATCATCTTTCATCCCTCGCGCACCAGAATCATCACCAGAAACAGAGCTTAACACGTGGTGCATCGAGGGCAAGAAGACTATCTTTACGGAGGATATGTAAAATAATGAGTATGGCCGACCCACTCGTTTTATACTGGAGGAGTCCCGGGTCATCACCAAATACTCGATAGTGTCCTGGGGCTGGAGGACACCATCGTACGACATAGACTCTAATAGTTGGCATAGCCAGCTGGGAGGTACTCACTAGTATTGGTGAGGGAGTTTCTTGCCTCCTACGTTGCCACGATTAACAACACTCTTCCCAAGGGAAAGAAGCCCCTCAACCAACCCAGTCTAGAGGAGGTCAGAGTACGAGGACGGGTGGTCAACATGTTAGAGTAGACCATTAGGCGGATGTTATTCAGACCTGAGTTTGCGACCCCCAGTTCTACAATAGAGTTCGACTACATTGTAGGGCAAGCACGTGACTTGAGAGTCATGAGGGACCCGGAGTACCGGGCCTATTTGATGAGATGGGAGGCTACCTACATTGCTGTTGTAGGACCTGACCCTGCTTGGGTAGCCACATCTTTGGATCCTATTGTTGGATTCGGTTAGCTTCTACGCCAAATTTCAGAGGAGGGTGGTTTGCTCGAGGTTCAGGCCTATACTTGCGGATAACACCTTGACACCAAAGAGAGCTATTTTGGTGGGAAGTATCTTAGCTAGCTATGCGTTCAACTGGGTCACATTGATCATCGAGCAGATATATGAGATGGCCCTGAGGAGGTTTACGATGATCACCTTCCCATGTTTGATACACCGTCTATGTTTGACGGTGGGGGTTCATATTTTGCACCACATGGACATACTACTGGAGGTGCAGCGCATACTAGATGCCAGCTTGATCAAGGCTGAAGAGAATTCAGTTGTTATGCGTAGGACACCAAGGCTACAGATTATACTTCCAAACTTACCTACCTCTATGCCTATGACTGAGCCCTCTAGTTAGGTAGCTGCACAGACAACAGAGGGCCCCCCAAATACTGATACTGCTGAGGGAAGGGGGCCCACTATTGCTACTGTTGATGTCCCAAAGTTTGTATTCACAACTTCAGAACCTGTTAGTATCGCATTTTTGTCCGCAATATCTTTTAAGTCACTGGCACAAAGACTGACACACATTGAGTCATAGCTGGCTCAACTACTACAGCAGTTGAGGCCCTGGGTCTGCCAGGTTGTATCAGAGGCGGAGAGTCACATGCAGGTGTTCACCACTACCGCCATCAGAGAGGGACTTGCATCGGTGGATGCCTGTATCGACACATTCGAGGAGTGGATCAGACGAGCCTCCGCACAGTGGCTCTCACTAATTTATTGACTATATAGACGAAGGTTCAGTAGCTTTGGGCCAACATTGCTGCAGCATTGGTTACTCCATAAGGCTTGACATTTACCATGTCAGTTGCAACACCAATTGCAGACCTGTTTGCTCTAGAGAAGCCCACACAGACGTCCCTCTGGAAGTCGCCCCAAATAGATGATGCAGATGCGGAGCGCCTTGGTGGTGAGCAGACAAAGGAGAAGGACCTGAGGATCACCCTGGCTAGATCCCGAGAGAAGGAGGAGGCCAGACAAGAGCGTGCACACCAGTTGCTTAGAGGTGAGGGTTCCTCCTGATTTGCTCCTACTGTTGAGGAGTCCACCAGGCCTGTGGAGGGTGAACAGAGCGAGACCGAGAGAGGTGCTTAGGTACCCAGGTATATTTCTTTTTACCCTAGTTCCTTATATCTTATATACGTGCATTGAGGACAATGCGTAATCTTTTTGATGGGGTGTGGGTGGTTATGCGGCCTTAGTAAAGTTAGAGTAACTTTGGCCTATAACTACCTCAATTTTTTACTCCAAAGGGTTTTCTTACCTGTGTTTTTTCCCTGCGGATTTTATTTTATGTCGAACCGACATATTTAGGTTATTTTAGGTAGCATGTGTAGTACCTAGTATTGATATGCATGATATAGGTAAATTTTGTGTACAAATGATACCCACCAAATTTTTGTTTTGCTAGTTTGATAGTAACCATGCATGATTAGGTTATCTGATAGTGTTTATTCTGATAAGTGTGTGGCTGTGATAAAAAGCATGATTTGGTAGTTGTGTTAATATGTAAAACAATGCCATGAGTGAGTCAGCATATTTACATGATTCTCTACTGTGCTATAATTCAGAACTTGCCTTGTTATTCAGGATTTAGACTCTAGGTTAGTTGTTTAGGAAAGGATCTTAGGTCATTATTCTAATTAATCCCACTTAGCTTAAATATAACCAACCAAAGATGTTAATTATCCCTTGATCTCTATTTTTGAGCCTAACATTGACCCTATTCTTTGTGAACACCTAATAAGCCTGGACCTTAATAACTGATAATTCCCAAATTCGACCCTGGTGTTTCCTTGAACACTGTGCACCTCAACTCAGGCTAAAAGCCCAAGTTAAGGGTGACTACCCAAAAAGTGGTCATGGTTCGGAGGATAGATATTGTGCACCTCATCGTAGTCAAAAAACCTAAGTTGAGGGTGACTAGTATATAAATAAGTCATAAAAAAAGGAAAACATTTAGTGATACAGAGAAGGGAATCAAAAGAATGAAAAGGGTGCAAGAAAAATGATAAATTTGCCAAAGTTCAAAATAGTGTATAAGAATAAGGGCAAAGTGCCAAAAAAAAGAAAACTGCATCCTTAAACAGTTGAAAAAATGGGGAAAAGGGAGAAGAAAAGAAAAGGGACAGGTTGGTAGGGTGAAAAATGGTTAATAATGCAGTATTAAAGAGGGCCACAGTCACTATATATCCATATAATCACTCCAAAGCCCCCTGAGCCTACATTACAAGCTTAAAAAGTCTTAACGTAGTCCTAGTCCAACTAGTCAACAGTTCATGAATATAGAGTATAGGGGAAAACATATGGTATTAAGCACAGTAGTTGAATATATTTTGTGAGAGTGAGTGTTTTGATATAGTACCAATGAACTTAAACTGAAAATCTCACCCAGATGTATGATGGGACTTCTTTCTGGGAGGGAACTTGTATTGCATTGTTGATACTTGACTAATTTAGTGATGTGTTGTTTATTTGTGGTTTCATAGTTTGTCATAGTTGCACTATTGAAATTTTATAGGTTGCATTGGTTTACTAGATAGCTAATTGATTTGTGTTTTGAGGAGGTTTGGGTATCTATTGAGATTTTGATGTATTTTGTGCCATTGAGTTAATGTCTGTGTCTCTGTGTTGCTTAAGTAGATTGAGTCCGTCTATTGAGGACAAGCAAATATTTTAAGTTGAAAATGTAAAATTTATTTGACCCTCATTTGAACCTTGACCGGGTTAGTTTAAAAGACCTGAGCTCGACTCTACGAAACCCCAATTTTGAGTCGTAGATTATTCTACTGCTCGTAGATCATGGTTTTGTACATAGCTAGAAACCTTAGTTGGTAGATGGGTTCTACGAAGCAATTTATGAGTTGTATGATGAAATATGACTCATATAGTAAGTCTTAAAACCCCCAACACTTAGTCAAAAAGGTAGAAAACTTACCAAGGGTCCATGAGCCCCATTCACAGCCCATAGTTATTTCTACAGGTCGTAAAGTTGGCTTGTGGATTGGAGTGCACATAAGGTTGTTGACTGGAATGTTCTACGAGCTGGTAAATGGGTCGTATTTTGACATACGACCCGTAGAACCATTTGTAGAATCACTCTTTGTTGTCTACTCAGCCCAAGATAGCTGACTTGGTCCTGTACCTGCATAAGCTTTGCAAATCACACTATTACCCTATATTCCACAAGTCCAATATCCACAAATTACAACCATAAAGCAAAAATTAAACTACCTACAAGTCCAAAGGCTAAAAGTAAAATGAAAACTACCACTATTACAAAGTATCTTGGGTTGTCTCCCAAGTAGCGCATGATTTATTATTACGGCATGACTTGGACCATTTGATTGCTCAAACTTCATCAATGGCCCAAACCTTCATCTTCAGTTCATTTGGCCGCTTCATTGACTGACAGATGTTGAACATGACTTTTTCATCGTTCAATTGAAACTTGAGTTGTCCTGATTCCATATCCACCAGAGCTTGCACAGTGGCTAGGAAAGGTCTTCCCAAGTAGATTGGGACTTCGAAGTTGACCTCGCAATCTAGGATCACAAAGTCTGTAGGAAATATGAATTTCTCAACTTTGACAAGAACTTCATATAATATCCCCCACAGGCATCTTTACTATCCCGTTAGCCATCAATAACCGCATAGTTGTAGGGGTAGGGGCTCCCAAGCCTAGCTTTCTGAACACTATAAGGGGCATCAGATTTATGTTGGCACCTAAATCACATAGTGCCCTTGTGAACTTGGCATCACCTATGGTGCATGGAATTGTAAATGCTCCAGTATTCTTTCGCTTCTACACCAAGGACCTTATAGATATCGTACTGTAATGTTAAATCTCTTGAGAAAGCTCCTGACTCATAGTACACTTCTTTGTGACCAAGTCCTTCATGAAGTTTGCATACTCGAGTATTTTCTCTAATAATTCAAGCAGAGGGTGTTGATGGAGAGTTGTCTCAACATGGAGAGAAAGTGCTTGAATTTACCTACCTCCTCCTCCTTCTTGAGTCTCAAAGGGAAGGGAAAAAGTGGTCTAGAAATTGGTTTTAACTTATGTGGCATTGGCGTTGCATCACTCTCCCCATCGTTAGCACGAACATCTCCATTATCAGTTTTTTTACTCTCAACTACCTCCTCATGAACATCATCATCATCAACTGGCATTGGAAGATCAATAGTCTGCTTTCCACCACACGTCGTGACTGTCATACACTGCCCCTCATTCTTAGGATTTTAAACTATGTTACTGGGCAGAGTACCTTTCTGACGTTGGTTCGGTTGAGTTGACATATGACTCGACTATGCTCAAGCTATTTGATAGACACAAAATGAGACTCAATTTTCTGATTAATGTTGGAGATGTCAAATTTCATCCCCCTTGTCTCATCCTGAGCGTCAACCTTCTTCAATAGATGATCAAATATCTCTTCAATGCAAGATGTACCAGCGCCAGAATCTCGATTATGCAGTGGACCATATGGACCATTCATGTAGCCATTTCTGTACCCCCCATCAGCTTCTCTGTCCTAGCCCCTGTTCTTTTCATAGTAGCCTCCTCTGTTGTTGTCTCCGAAGACGCCATCTTTTCTAAAGTTCTGACCCTGGTTTCCTTGACCTTGGCACCAAAATTCCTAATTAGACCCTTGGACGTTGATCTGGCCCATCATCTGATCTGCAACAAAATAAGTGTCCTCCTCATAATAAGGCTCTTCGTACATATGTTATTGTGGTGGCTAATGAGATACTATATTCACTCATTGTTGGTTCTGCTTCATCAACAACTCCACATTAGTATTAATTCGAGCAATCTATTGTATTACCTCTTCACTTGTCCTTGCTTGCACTGAAGTAGTACTTACTGAGAACAAGTTTTTTGTGGTGGCTTTGTCCCTCATCCCCTATGCATGATTCGTCTTGATCACTCTCTCCATACTTTGTGAAAACTCTTGAAATGGGTGATCTATCAACGAGTCTCCCATGATAGTGTCAGCAAGCAACAACTTAGCGATTCTCTTCCAAGGCTTTGTAAAAGATCCCCACCAAGGCTTCATCAACAATTTTATGGTTTGGGACACTTCTCAAGCATTTAGTAAATCTCTCCCACGTGGTGCTGAGTGAATCACCAGGCACCTGCTCAAAGTTGTTGATTTGTGCTTTCAACTTTAGCTTCTTTGAGATTGGGAAGAACCTCTCCAAAAAGACCCTCTACAACTCTTTCCAAGTGGTGATTGAACTCTGTGAAGCTCGGATAACAATAGCGTTGCATTTCCTGTGAGAGAAAGTGGGAACACACAGAGCCCAACGACATCCAAAGACTAATTCTAGTTTCCCTTCATGCTTTTGTAGATGAACATAATATTGGGTAGATAGTTATGCGGATTCTCTGATAGTAGACTCGTGAACAACCCGCGATTCTGCAACATTTAGAGCAACCCACTCGACATGATGAACTTTGTGTTATCCGGCAGTGGAGGTAACACAATAGCTCCCGTGACGTCCATCGCCATAGGTCAAGCCGAAATTAATTCCATTGATTTGTTGTGGGTTAAGGATCCTGTGGTGGTGAATTTAGTAGAGGTGGGTTGTTATTGTTCAAATAGAGTGTTGCATTCATCGCATCATCAGCAGCGTTGTTCATATTATCCTGGGCCATTCTCCTTAGCATCCTTTGGATCTCTGGGTCAAACGGAGTCAAGGGGTTGTCTCGACTCTGAGTGTTGTGCATATACAATATCTGCACGCTGAAACAAAGCAAAAACACAAGAAATGTAAAATTAGGGAAATAAGAATTAATCTCCAAATTACTTGAATTAAACAAGTCTAGTTGTATTCCCCGACAACGGTGCCAAAATACTTGATGTCGCTCAAGCTACAACTCTTTTTAAAGGTTAAAACGATTGTTGTCAAGTAAATAACCTAACTAAGGTTAGGGTCAAATCCCACAGGGAATATGGTAGACTCCAGAATTATTCAAAGCAAAGTGAGGTGATTAATCTACTTATCTCCCGCAAGGGGGAGAGGGAGATAATTGTAAGCAAAATAAACCTAGACTAATACAAGTGTTATGAAATCAGTAGAAGAGTTAACTAGGATGATATGTTCCCCATGATTTCCTAACTCAATATTGCCAAATAATTGTAATCTTTTCCAGTGTGTAGATGTAGAACAGTAAGTTAAGTTTATCAAATACTTTGATCCAACTGTAAGGTAAATTTCACTATGGAATATGACCCATATCCGTAGTGTGACACTACTAAGCCTTACCCATTGTCCCAGTACAACCTCCTCTTGATCCAGTTTGGTTGATTAGATAAGAAAACATCAATTGAATCTTGTGAATTATTCTTTTTTCCTATTCATTACCTCCTTGATCCGACAAGTAACACTAGGTGAGTTCTAACGTTGACCACCATTAAAAAGATTTTAAGATGAAGAGAATTAATTAATACATTCATACACACTTTTCAAGAATTATGAATTATCTAGTTTTACCTTGTTAGTTATTCATGGTTCCTACAACCCTAGTTGTGGATTTAGCTATTCATAATCAGTATAGATGCAAGAATCATGATATAGAATAATATAATTGAACACTTACACGAATGAATTTATGAATAAAAAATCCAACTCTTCAACAGAAATCACAAGTATGAATCAAGAACATAAAAGATTATTTTTCTCTCTAAAAATACAAAAATCTGTAAACTGCTTCGAACTCTCTAGAAACTTAATGAAAAATAACCTAAAAATCTATTTATAATGTCTAAAATATAAAGCCAACTCAAAATAGAAAAATAGGGTCGGCAAGCTCTACGAGTCGTATAATGTTTCATGGCCCGTAGTCGGGGTTTCGTGGACTTAATCTTCAAAACTCGGATTGATTTCTATGAGACCCTTCTAAGGGTCGTGTAAGATCCTACAGCCCATGGAGGGTTTCGGCTGATGACTTTATAGTAACTCCCCAATTTCTGATCCTCAACGTATGACAGGTGATCTACAACTTGTACAATGATTTACGACTCGTCTGCTTGCTCATAGATTTAAACTTCTGAAAATCACCCTTCATTGGAATTTTCTACAAAGCTCCTTCTACGGTCCGTTGAATCATCCACGACTCGTAAAAGATTTCGTGAATCCTCAAAATTATCACTTTCAGCACACTTGGCCCAAAAGTCATGTCAACCCTGTAAATCCTACAAAACAAACATAAAAACACATTAAATATACCAATATCACTTTGAGAACACACAAAATTCTAAGTTTTAAGCATCAAAAGTATTGTATTTCGGCAGCACATCAAGCATCGAAGAAGGGAGAAAAATGAGGATTTTAAGTTCAAGCATGAGGATCATCAGAGGATCGATTGCTCCTCCAAATTTTAGGTATTTAAGGATTCCTAAAGCATAGTACTGAGTCCGTCCATGCGCCCTTTCATATACTTGAGTCGAGACATGCAAAATCATTGAGTATAAAAAATCTGTGATCCTAAATTTTTGAGTTTCTTGCATCTATTTTGAGCCCTCATGAGCATATATGAATAAATTATGCACTGCATCGTGATTTTCATGAAATTGAGATACTAGTCTTCTACTTGACAATATGAGTCTTAAATTGAATTATTTTATCAGACTTTATATTGTATATTGATTGAATTGAGATCAAGATTTTGGCTTGTTGAGTTGAGAAAATTGAATATGAGGAGTACATATTCTTGTCTTGTATATGCATGAGATGAACATTTTCTATATTTATACGTTGAGCATGGCTGGTATGAAATTGAATGACCATAAGAGTCGGAGTCTTGTATGATGTGAGTTAGAGTCTTAACTTGGATGGCATAAATGGTGATTCCAAAATTGTTGAGTTGTTAAGTGATTGAGTTGAGCTGTGTTGAGATGAATTAAAGAGATCAGTTTGAGTTGAGTTACATGATCATTTTTTATTCTTGGAAGGAGTATTGAGCACCGAGTTGGGTAAAAGGCTAACACCCCAGAACTACGTTGCCAGCGTAAGATAGTCGTGCAGTTAACTCTGGCAGCTCATATCCCAAAATATGGACATTCTCTTGGGATCCGAGAGAAAGGAAGAGGTCGACGTCCTTTACCTTGGCAAGTTTAGGACGGGCATAGCAACGACGTCGGCATCGTTGTGCATCACCAAACTCATGGTGGTGAAAGTTATGTTGGTTAGAGAAACTTTCAAGCGACACTTGACTGAGCATATTATATTTTAAACTCAGTTGCACAAAATAGAGTCAACTTTCAAAGCATGATTTTAAACTTTAAATTTGCATAATTATTGAGTTGAGCTACGAGCTGATGAGTTGAGTTTTGAGATGAGTTGAGTTTTACCTGTTTTCTTGAGGTATTTTACATACCAGTATATTTCATGTACTGACGTCTGTTTGGGCCTGCATCGTTAATGATGCAAATACAGGTGATAGAGGACTTCAACAGGCGCACCGTTGAGGTTCAGTTCCCTTGCTTCTAGAATTGGTGAGCCCTCTTTGCTTTCTAGAGGAGCAAGTTATTTTAATTGAGTATTTTTACTTCATTTGAGTTGGGGTAGTCATATCCTGTCATGGTACCATCTAGATTGATAGTTAGAGGATTCATAAACATTGAGTAGAGGATTGTGATTGTTATTTATTTCCAAACTAGATCAATTGGAAACTATGGTTACACTAGAATTTTATTTAATCAATTTGATGTCTATCTTCGAGTACTTCTTCCGCTGTCGAGTATAATGTGACGCTGAGGCCAGGTGGTTCTCTTGGAAAATTAGCAATGGTTTTTCAAGTGCCGATCACGCCAAGGATACCCTCACAGGGCGTGACACTTAGTCTCTGTCTGTTGAAGTTAATTAGTCTTCTTGACAAGTTTTGCTTTTCCCCTTTGTGAAATCTTTCAATTTTGAAGTATTAAAATTTTTTTAGAAGTTGATATTATAGTTTCCATTTTCAACGAATTCATAGAAAATGATTTCATTTCTTTCATCGGATATAGATAAAGATCAAAGAACTTGAGTGATGACTTTAACAAAACAACTTAAAAGGTAAAAAAAAAGTATAGTTAATTTCTTCAAATACAGGATTTCTAATAAGTTGAAGGGCGTTTTAAAGCAGAATCATAATCGATATATCTTTGTTCTATTTGAGCCTTTAAAACCAGAATTGAAGGTAAAATATCTTTGTTCTATTTGAGAAAAATAAAGAGCATTTTTTCTCTTCTCAGAATATTTTTTAAATACCGCTTTTAAAGGCATGATAAATAATTCATCTTTGTATGAAAAATATTTAATCTCAATTTGTGTAATAACTTATTTTATCATTTGATTTTCTTCAAGGGATTTTTGAAGCAAAGAAGACCTCATACTACTTTCGTTTTGACACATTGCAGCGTCGTTTCGAAAATCTGGATTAAAGAAAATTAAGAGTATACACGACATGGATGATGTCTTAAAAGATACGTCACACACCTAATCCAACTCTACTGCTACTACATTCTCTACATTCTTAAACGCTTCCACGTTAATTAACAAGCAACCCATCATTAATATCCCTATGAATTTCTGTCAACCACAATGTCAGACGATTATAATAATAATTGTGAATTCTATAACTAAATTATTGTTAACGTGTTCTTTGTCAATCATGGCATCAATAAATAAGTTTCCACAACTTCAATTTTTTATTCCGACACAACTATATAAAACACAAATAAATAAATATTAGGTCCGTGCATGCACAGACACCCACCATCTAGTCTATTATATAAGCTGAGGAAACTGAAGTTCTTTTTATCTAAACTTTACATTAAGAAAAACTTTGTGAAAATCTGTAACATCCATAACTGCCCTTCTACTAATTGGTGACTGGTGAGTTACTTATTAAGGGATCTTTGAAAAGAGAAATAAAAGTTAGCAATTTCTTAATGCATATAAAATAGCACTTGAAACTGAAAGAATTAAGATTAAGCAAGCAATATTATGATCATCACGTACATTACTGTGCTCAAATAGAATATTATGATCGATCGATTTAACCTCCTTAGCAAAATACCAGAATAGCTACTCAGCCGTTGATTTTGGTTGACCTGAGATTATCTGAATTCTGTTGATTATATTTATCGCAGTAAAAATAGCTTTTACCGTCAATAATTATGCACATTAACTAGTGTTAAAGCATTTATTAACATTAGTTAATTAACATTGGATCGAACGACATTTACAAAGAGTGTTAAAATGTAATTGTCACTGATAATTATCTTAAAAGATAACTTAGCGACAATTAAGCTATTGTTATTAATTAATTACGACTAGAAATTGTTTTTGCTGTAGTATAATATAATTATTAATTTAACTGGTTACATTAATTAGCATGTTGCAACAAGTTATTTACCCTTTATTCTAGGTTATGAGTCAAATATTATACTCCTCACGTTATAATTTATGTGATATAGTTTGACTCAACATAAATTTAAGAATATGAAAAGATTTTGTAATGTTCTAAAACTACATGATTAATTCACATGAGTAAAATGTTCACGGTGTCACTAAATATTTATCAAATAAGAAAATGTGTCATTTTTTAGATGAACCAAAAAGAAAAGTGTATCATATAAATTAAGATAAATGAGATATTAAATAGATTAAGTTTTTTAAGTAATTCTAATTTTATAAATTTATATACTTTTTACCTATAGATCTTTTTTGCATATTGTCGACATGTCTACCAATTTGGAATGTCATTTGACATCCTGAATTTATATGTATATTGTCGACATGTCTTTTTTGCAAGCTAGAGCAGTAGAGTGCAACAACTATATATATGTTTTGTTGAATACACAACAAAGGAAATTGTGAGGTATAACTATAGTCAGGGAAATAGATTTGAAATCTGAAATTAAAAGTCTAGAAGGAGTTGAGAAGATAGAAGAAGGAGATGAGATTATTCAATATCATAAATAACTTCCTTATCATTTCCTACCCACGTTCTCGTACTTCTATACCAATTTCCTAACTAACTCTTGTCTTGCTCGCATGATTTTTTTTCAGTCCAAAAGTAACTGTCCAACTTTTTATGTGGAATTACACTTCGCGGTTTACTAATGTGAAAATCATCACTCGTCGCATCCTCGTTATCATGCAGATGGATCAATTGATTTCACAACATGGAGCTTCTGTCTTGGGCCTAATAATCCATATATAGTTTTACTTTGAATATATTTTTGTCATAAAAGAATTTATTGAATAAATATAAATTATTAATTAAAAATTGAGTAACTTAAAAAGAACAAGACGCCCGAATCTATAATTTTTAAATCTTGGTTTTGTCCTTTTGCATGTGTGCAATATTTTAATCATGTCAATCCATTTTGCAAAAAAAAAAAAAACAAATAGTCTATCATATGTTTAGCTATATCTAGATTGATGATAGTGTTACAATTCAAAGTTGTTTCTATTAATACCATGGATAATTTGCTGGGCTAAGAGCCTAAGAGGACGTTTTCAGTAGTGGATCGATCAATTTGATATTTAGAAATAATCTTGGTAAAAAAGCTAATAACTAAAACTCATTTACAATTTACAAAGATTTTCTCTTTATTGAATAAAAAAGACGAAATGATTTAATGGATTATTGTTATTGCATGAGTTTTTATTTTGGATTCTTCTAGATTAAAAGAAACTTTCGAAACCCTTTGATTATTGATAGAACTTATGTGGCATTTATTTTGTTGATTCAGATATAGTGCGCGATATCGCACTTATGAAAGTAAGTAGAAGCAATGATTTTGCTATAAAAAAAAATTAAAAAAAAGGGGAAAAAAAGAGTTGGAAACCCTTTGCTATTTTTCAGCTACATCTCCTGTTGGGATCTCTAATGCTTCAATTATTTCAATTTCTCCTATTTCTCCTAATGGAGGTTCATCTGTGTAAATCAAAGGAAATGAAAGCTCAAGTTGCAGACAAGAGCACAGTAAGGAATAAATATGTACACCTGCTCCATCACCGTTCATATCACATTTTGATGCCTCAATCTCAGCCATATGATCAAATAATTGTACTGTGATGACACATCATATTCCAGAAGGTTCCATAGTGTGTAGATATGTTAGGAATATTCTTTAATCATTTTCAGTTTGTTAGTTTGTTACATAATAACTAGTGGATTAATTACAAGTGTACAGATAGGATTTAATTTGGCTATAGGCATGCTTGTATAAATACAGTTGTACTGTTTCAACATAATACACAAGAAATTTCATCTACTCTCTTCAATTATCTCTTTATTCAATTATGGTATCAGATCCTTAAGGTTCTTTGATCTTTCTTTTCTCCTTCAAATCCATCCTTCTTTCTTCTTTTTTCTCCTTCAACTAAGCTGAAATCATGGAAAATGTTGAACTAGAGAACACTCACACAACTGATGTCACCAGTGATGGAAGCATCAATGCTAGTGTTACTGCTTCATCTGAAACTGTTAATGTTAGCAACAATCACCCCTTTTACCTTCATCCCTCTGACTCTCCAGGGATGGCTCTTGTGAACACCATATTTGATGGAAAGGGTTATGGTGGTTGGAGAAGAGGAATTCTTATTGTTTTGTCTGCCAAGAATAAGATTGATTTCATCGATGGGACAATTATAAGATCTATTGTATCCTCTGAACATTTCAAGGCTTGGTCAAGGTGTAATGACATGGTGATTTCATGGTTGTTGAACTCTCTCTCAAAGGAAATAGCAGAGAGTATTGTATATTCCAAGACAGCCAGGGAAATTTGGGAGGAGCTTGAAGAAAGGTTTGGGCAAAGTAATGGTCCACAACGTTACCACCTGTAAAAACAAATTCGAGAGTTAGCTCAAGAAAATATGGACATTGTTGAATACTACACCAAACTCAAAAGACTGTGGGATGAACTTGACAGTCTAGATGTCTCTCATACTTGCACTTGTGATTGCACCTGCCAAGGAAAGGCTAAAACCATCAAATCCGAGCAAGATGCACGACTCATTCAGTTCCACAGGGAACTGAATGATGCCTATTGTAGTGATCCATTTTTTTTAGTGGCAAAGTGTAGTGGAAAAATTAGGTTGTTTTCTTTTTTTTAATTTAGTGGCAAAGTTAGGTTATTTTCTTTTTTTAATTTAGTGGCAAAGTTAGGTTAGGTTTTGTTTTTAATGTTGCAGTGCAAAGTTATCAGTTGCCTTTCTCTGCTATAAATAGCAGGAGAGGCAATAGCAGTAGAATAAAAAAAATACATATATATATAGATATATCACTTAGCTTTAAGG
>JBCEWC010002091.1:0-36440 GCA_038996855.1 Solanum aculeatissimum
CTCACTGTTTGGGCCATATCTCCCTCATCCGATATCCAAATTGAGTGAAACCACTTGTGTTGCAAAGATAACTCAAAGAGATTCCATTTGATTTGTGGTATCTCACATGGTTCATCCCACATCAAAAGGTATGACTGTGTGAAGTACACTGCCGAAACTTTCCCTCTAGGCCACTAACTAGCCCAATTTGCATTCAGCCACTTAAACTCAACCCGTGACTACCAAAACGCAACCATGGCTTGTAGTACATCATAGAATGCCAACCATAAGTAGATTTCGAAAATTTTTGGGTTTTTACAGTATCAAAATAACACTCAAACACATACCAGAAGCATCCCAACATACCACAAATGGCACTCCTTCCTTGGACAATGCATAAATAAATGTTGAGGTCAATAAATACTTGAGATTTTTAAAGCTCGCCTTACACTCATCAGAGCACTGAAACTCCATATCTTTCAGAGTTAATCCGGTCAATGGGGTTGCTTTAGAAGTGAATCCCTGAATAAGAAATATATAATACCCCGCCAAACTAATGAAACTCCTAATCTCAGTCACCAAAGTAGGTCTAACCCACTCACAAACCTCTACCACCTTGGCCGAATCAACCATAATACCTTCTTTTGACAATACATGCCCAAGAAATGCAACAGACTCAAGCCAAAACTCGCACTTTGAGAACTTTTCATCCAACTTCTCTTCCTTCAATCTCTGGAGTACGGTCCTCAAGTGCTGAACATGTTTGGCCCCACTCTTAGAATAAACCAAGATATCATTAATAAACACAATCACAAATATATCAAAGTAGGGTTTGAACACTCGGTTCATCTACTCCATAAAAATAGTCGAGGCATTAGTCAACCCAAATGACATAACCACGAACTCATACTGCCCATAATTGGTCCTAAAAGTTTTCTTTGGGATATCAGTCTCCTAAACTCTCAACTGATGATAGCCAAACCTCAAATCAATCTTAGGGAACACTGAGGCACCGAGAATTTGGTAAAAAAGATCATCAATACGAAGCAAAGGATACTTATTCTCGATGGTCACTTTGTTCAAATGGCAATAATCAATACACATATGCATAGTACCATCCTTCTTCTTCACAAATAAGATAGGATCACACTATGGAGATACACTCGGACGAATGAACCCTTTCATTAGAAAATCCTCTAATTGCTCGTTCAATTCCTTCAATTCAACTGGAGCCATTCGATAATAGGCAATAGAAATGGGCTTAGTGCCCGACTCCACATCAATAGCAAAGTCCATATTAGGATTCAGAGGAACACCAGGCCAATCAGTCTGAAATACATCCATAAATTCTTTAGCAACTCTGGTGGTCTCCAATGATGGGGACTACTGAGAAACAACCCAGACATGGGCTAGTTATGTCATACAACCCTTATCCATCCATCTATAGACATGTATACAAGAAATAACACACATAAGATAGGAGCTAGGTGCTCCAGTCCACACCAACTAAGGCAATTCAAGCAAGATAAAGTCACAGTCCTCACATGGCAATCAAGAATAGCATTATGAGGTAATATCCAATCCATACCCTACATCAAATAAAAGTCTACCATATCCAACAATATAAAGTCAACAATAGTATCTCTCCCCATAAAAGTTATAACACAGCCCTGATATACCCAATTCACTACTAAATATCAATATTTGAAATTGTATAAGTTGACACATGTTAATAGGTAGAGCCTGGATCAAATAAAATTGAAGCTGAATGGTGGCACACCGGTACCATACCTATGATAACTGCAGCAGAAGACTCTACATCGGCTCTATCTGGGGCAGCATAGCAAACTCTATGGCCACAACTAGTCTGTAGGTCTCCACGGGATCCACCTCTCACTGTGCCACGACCTTCTCTAGTACCTCCCTTCATTCCATGAGAGGTGTCCCTAGATATAGGTGCTAGGGATGGACGGGCTAGTTGAGACCCTGAAGCTTATGCAGGAAAAGCACGATGTGGGCAACGATTTGTGAAGTACCTAAACTCATCACAAACATAGCAATCTATGGGGTCTCGCCCCTTACATGACTGTGCCGAAGAACCACCACGTCTGATTGAACCAAGAGAGCTATCACGACCTGTCTGAGTAGGCCTAGACCTGTCAACATTGTCAGATGTTAGAAAAGTACCCTGAACTGCCTGACCCTGATGGCCCTGCCTTTGAAACTCTTGATCATGGGGTGGGTGCCCACTGAACTGCCCCTACTGATGGTACCTCTGCTCGCCACCCTGTCTATCCTAACTGATGCACTCTATCATACAAGCATAATCCACTATACTCTGGAATGTGCCTCAAGCCAGAATCAAGGAAGTTGTAGCCTCTTAAAGATATCCTGCCAACCCCTTGGCGAAGCACCGAATCCTCTCAAACTTAATGGGGATGCTGAAACTGACAAATAATAGAATCTAGACTCATAATCTGAAACTGACATGGAACCCTGCTGATGTTTATCAAACTAATCCCTGTTACGGCTATCTCGAAGGCTATATGGAATGAACTTCACCAAGAACACTCGTGTAAACTACTCCTATGTAATGACTGGACATCCAACAGGTCAATGAGCCAACATTGGCCTCTACCACTCCTTGGGTAAACCGGTGAACTAGTAAGAGGTATAAGCAACTCCATGTGACTCCAAAATAGCCAAATTACATAGCCAATCCTGACACTTTGAGAAGAAATCATAAGCTCTATCTCTAGGGGTGCTATCAAATCTCAGGGAAGGAAAACGTATAATCCGTTGAAAACTCATCTACTCAGCATTGGACATGGTTGGACTAGCTGATGAAGGTGGCACCATAAATAAGAGAGGTGCAATAGATGGAGCATCATTCAAACTCTGAAACTAAGAACTCAAACTCAATCGAGATATCTAAGGCAAAATCATAACAGTCATAGGAGAATCTGTTAGGGTATAAGAAGGAGGGACATTGGTCATGACTGGCTCAACCAGAGTTAAACTGACCGGTTCTATAGAAACCAATACATCAACACTAGTTGGGGCGGGAGGTGCTCCCTCCAATATAGCTAATACCCTCAAAAGCAACTCTTAAACCAAGGGTGTAGCATCTGGGGCTGAGAAGGTAGAATAGGATCTGCAAACCTCTCTAGCTCATAAGCAGGCCCTAGAGAAGCTGATCTAGTTTGTCCTCTGAGCATAGCTTCCCCTCTAATATGCCCTCAGCCCTATCATGAGCTCTACCTCGACCACATGTAGGAGCCACATCAGCAGACTCAAGCTCTCCCATTGATCGTCAGGATCTAGTCATTGACATCTGCATAGAAGCAGTAGATTAGATACTTTCAAACCATGTGATATGAATAAAATGCACAAATAGAAGAAGACATGAAAGTTTTTCCTAACAAGTTCCTTGTAGCCTCCCAAAGATAGGTATGAACGTCTACATACCGATCCGCTAGACTCTACTAGACACTTTGCTCTTGTCTCACGAGCCAAGGAACCTAGAGCTTTGATACCAAACTTGTCACGACCCAAAATAGGATCACTACAAAACAAGAATGAAATAAAGCAGAAACCATCACAACATAACATAATAATCACAAAGTCTGGAGTCATGAGTACAAGAGCATCTAAATAGTATGAAAGTGTCAATATAACTATGTCAAAGTAAAACACAAAGTTGTCTCATAGAATCTAATACAAAGTATGAAGAGAAGCAATAAGGATAATCGCAAAGATCCACGATGACTCAAAGTCTGAGCCTCACTGGTAGGATCTGGATGGATGTAAAAAAGCTCAACTAGAGTGAGTCAACTACCCCATGTAGGTCCTTGTGCTCGGCCTACAGGGAGGAAACATAGTAGGGCTGAATTCATCAGAATATACCCAGTAAGTTCAACCAACTTTGTAAGAAAAATTGAAAAAGTATGTAATAACAAAGAACACTATCACCTGCATTCAAAAAGGTTAGTACACAATAAAAATATACATAATGAGGTAAGGTCTCCATAGCCACCAATGGTACAATAGAATGAGTGATAAGAGCATAATTCATGGAACTAATCAAGCCAAAAACCAAGTTCCTCACAACCCTGCCACCTGCCCGAGGTCAAGGAGTATCACAATGTCCCAATCTTGACACCTTCCCTTGGTCAAGGTATATCATATTGTCTCAAACTTGCCACCTGCCCATGGTTAAGGGATATCACAATGCCTCAACCTTACCACCTGCCCGTGGTCAAGGGTATATCATATCAAGTGTCACAACTAGTGCTCGTATTATCAACATGTCACAAATCACTATAATTATATCAATAGCAAAAAATATCAACAATATTGGACCTCACCTATCCCAATTATGCAAGTATATCATTAATATCATATCTTACTCGTCCCAATATACAAGTATATCAATAATGTTGAACTTTACTCGTCCCAAAATATACCAATGATTCTTAAAAATATCTCATAAGCCATCAAAATACAACAATTACCCAATTGATATCACAAGTCTCATATTACCACATAATCTCCGAAATTATCTCGATTCACAAGATCTTATCTCAATTTACCAATAGGATCATAATTTACTTAATTTTCGACTTAACCGGATCATATTTCCATCAATAGTCCAACCTATCAAGGTCTCTACTATGATTCCATCTAGATCTCATAATTACTAGATAAACATGATCAATAACTCAAATCCAGTCCCAGAAAGGCTAGTCGAACCTACCTCAATGTCGAAACTGCACACAGGATAAAATTTTAATCCACTCAATCCACAATATGATGCCAGAATCGATCAACCACTATCAACAATAGATACTACTCATCAAGAGAAATATTTTGATGTGAAGATTGGCATGAATTAGGCTTAGAGAAAAAATGATCAAATTTAGGGCTAAAATCCAAAAATTTTAAATCTAGAAAATAACTTTAAAATCATGTTTTACACGAAAAATGGAGTTCATGGGTGAAAATCCCACTAAAATTGGGTTTAAAACGAATGAGAAATCAATTTTTAAAATTTGAAAATCATAGTCTAAAAATTTTCAATTTTAGACATTTAAATTCATGAAATTCAAGACAAAATCAAGATAAAACTTGTGAATATTACTTAAAATAGTGTTAGAATCACTTGCCCAAAGTATTTCTTCGAAAACCACTCTTCAAAATTTCCCCAAAAGTCTTGAAAGTTCGAAAATGAATTAAAAATGATGCTTTTCAATTTTAACACTTTTCAAGTTAAAAAAACACTCCACGAACGTGGGTGATGTCCCGCGAATACAGTGAAGAACCAACAATCAGAGAGAAGAAGTGGGGGAGGGTACACTCACACACATGCTCCGCAAATGCGAAGCCCATATCACGAACACAAAGAAGAAATATCACTGCACCAGATACCTGTTCACCAACAATGCCCAAGTCCAATTTCCTCCTCAGAATGGACCGTCAGAACTCATCCAGAATTAGAATTTCATAAACTAAATATGTATCCATACTAGAAACAACGATACGGATCTACAAAAATCATCAAAAAAAAATTCAAGGCCTCCTTGCCACATTTACCGATGCAACTCGATAAAACTAGTTTAAAATTAAATGTACCAAAACTGCCATCATTAACTCTGAAAAAAATTCAGAGACCATCCATGGAATTAATTTCACTGTTAGGGACTATTAGAACTGTCAAAATTTTTATCTGAGCTTCTAAACTCCAAATGTTGATCAAAGTCAAACTTTTATTCCGAAAACAACTCAAAGCATAATTGTGGGCCTAAAAATCTCATTTTAACTTCAAATTCAGTTCTGAAACTTCTCATAGACTAGTTTCAATGTTGTGGATATATTAGAATCAACGAATCCCCAATCTAACATCTAAAACTCAAAAAGGTACAAAAATTTACTTTTTCAACAACTTAAGCTTCCAAAAAAGTTAAAACTCATTTTTTCCATTTCTAAAACTCAGGATTTCAGTTTCAGCAATTCAAATAGTTCAAAATAGGCCCAAAACAACTTACAGAAGGGTAAAATAGTAATTTTCATAAAGAAGGCAAAAAATGACCAACCAGGTCATTACATCATTCACCACTAAAAATAATGTTCGTCCTCTAACATAAGGGAAAGGGAAGTGCCTGAAGCCTAAAAAAGGTTGAGATATCTGCCCGCATATTAGACTCCAACTCCCAAGTAGCCTCATCCATATAACGGTGACACCACTAAACTTTCACAAACGATATATTTTTGGATCTCAATCTCCAGATCTGCCTATCCAATATAGCTATAGGCTCCTCCTCAAAGGAAAATTTTGAGCTCAACTTAATAGAATCAAAAGAGATCACATGGGACTGATTAAGAATGTACCGACAGAGCAGAGAAACATGATGAACAGATGATAATCTCAGTGGTAATGTCAACTTATAGGAAACCTCACCAACTCTCCTCAAAATTTCAAATGACCAATGAACCTGGGACTTAGCTTGCCCCTCTTTCTGAATTTCATCACACCCTTCATGGATGAAACTTTTAGCCAAACACCGTCACTAACAGAGAACTCAAGAGGCCTAGTCCTCTAATCAACATAACTCTTCTGGCGACTCTGAGATGTTAAAAGTCTACCCTTAATCTAACAGACCCAGTCCATGGAAACTCTAAGTAGATCCACACTCAACACATCAACAGAACTCGAATCAAATCATCTGATTGGTGATTTACACCTCCGGCCATACAAGGCCTCAAATGGTGCCATCTAGATGTTGGAGGGATAACTGTTGTTATATGCAAACTCTGCCAATGGTAGGTGTTGGTCCCATCAGACCCCAAAATCAATTATACAAGCCCGTGGCATGTCCTCCAAAACCTGAATGGTGCCCTCGAATTGTCTATCTGTTTAGGGGTTGAAAGATGAACTCAACACTCTAGTACCCAAATCACATTGTAAAGCCCCCCAAAAGTGAAAAGTGAACGTAAATCCTTTGTCTGACACTGTAGACACTGGCACACCATGCAATCTGACAATATCTCAGATGTACAAACAAGCTAGCTGCTCCATACTATAGCTAGTCTTCACCAGTAAGAAGTTAGCCAATTATTTCAAACGGTCAACAACTACCCAAACTGAGTAAAACTTGTCCAAGACCATGGGCAAACCTGTAACAAAGTCCATAGTCACTCCCCCCATTTCCATTCAGAAATGGACATCATTTGCATAGATCCACCGGGCCTTTGGTGCTCATACTTGACTTGTTGGCAATTCAAACATTTTTTCACGAACCCATTTATATCTCTTCTCATTTTGAACGACCAATAATGTTGTTTTAGATCATGGTACATATTTTCCACACTAGGATGGATGGAATATCTAGAACAATGGGCCTCCTCCAATATCAATCTCACCCAATCTACCACTTAGGCACTTAAATCTACCATTTATTCTCAAAACACCACTAGAGTAAATAATAGTCGCCTTGGCTTCACCTCTCAACACTTTATCACAAATCATACACAACCTAGGATCCTCAAACTAATGAGCACATATTTGATCAAGCAAGGATGATCTAGCGTCAACAAAGGCCAAAATACTCTGAGGAGGGGAAATATACAAACGGGCCATCTGTCTAGCAAGTGTCTAAACTTCCAAAGATAAGGGTCTCTCCTCAGCCCTCACGAATGCCAAACTCCCCATACTAGGAGCCTTCCGGCTCAAAGCATCAGCTACCACATTTGCCTTTCTTGGGGTGGTATAGAATAGAGATATCATAGTCCGTAAGCAACTCCAACCACCTACGTTGATATTCAAATTAGACTGAGAAAAGATGTATTTGAAACTCCGACGATCAGTAACCACGCTGTCAAAATTTTCATTCGAGCACGTTTTCCATGAATATTGATCAAAGTCAACCGTTTGCCAGTTTTGAGTGTTAAAGTTCAAAACTCGATATAAACTCACATCGAAGGCCTCCAAACTCGAGCTGATCACACTTCTTGCCTAATTTGGTTATTCCGAAACTAATAGAATTGTAAGAATTTCATTTTTAGGCCGTTTAAACATATTTTGCACAAAATTTGATTTTTTAAGGCATAAGGCCTTCCAAAACACGGAAAACTACAACTCCCAAACTAACGATCAGGCAACCAAGCTACAAATTTCAGCAGGTCCTAAATGATCTGGGGTCGCTATAGAAACGCTTTAATGATAGAAATAGTGCAGTATATGAAAAAATGATCTAGAGGATCATTACGTATACTCTGCATAGTCATTTATCGTTTGGTAGAATATTTGCCTACTATAATGCATGTAGTTTCATGGTAACAGTCAATTTATTTTTCGTGCAAATTCAATATTAGTGAACAGATGTAACTTTCAAAATATAAAATATTTCAAAAATAGATTCATGGTCTAGTGGCCTAAAAATGTCTACTTAAATCACATCATGGTGTTAATAACTGTTTCAACTTTTTCGTTTAAAATAAAATGAAATTTAAAATCTTTCCTCAAATTATCAAAGCATTTATCAAATGAAGATCTATGACTCAAAGTACTCGACAAGTGCTATTTCAAATTATTTCTCTCTTAAAAACATAAATACTAATAAATGTTAATGTTTTAAAGCAAATAGAACTTTAATGAAATTTTAGTGCAAGTATCATTTCAATAATTAGCTTCAAAATAGAATTTTCATGTCAGATATTATTTATTAGGTCTACATAAACTTATGAAATTTTAGTGCAAGTATCATTTCAATAATTAGCTTCAAAATAGAATTTTCATGTCAGATATTATTTATATAGAGTCATATGCAATCCAATTATAAAAAGTGAAGAGATCTACACACACTCACGCCTATAAGTACGGACTTACTTTTACACATAATTTACTAATTGTGAGTATGTAGATAAGCCTTGAGTTCAAGTTTCAAATTGGTTAGAATGCTCAAATGTCGTCAACAAGTCGATATTTACATTTAAATATTTCACAAAAAAAAAACATGTCCAAACATATTTGTCAATTTTCATTAAGGCTCACAAGTTGACTGTATGTTTTTAACGATCACAAATCAGCCATTCAGTCACTTCTATTCTTATAATTGATTCACACCTAGTATTTGAGGTCATTAATAATACCATTAATTATCCAATACCACCAAATCACTTTTCATCATCCCTACCAACTATTCAATTTTATTTACAAAATTCACTTCTAGAGTTCATCAAATATCTTAATCATCTTTTGTAATTTTATTTATATGCAATACATAAAAATTGAATAGTGGCATTGTCTCTTGAAGACAAATCTTGAAAATATCCATTGAAGGCAATCTTAGATTTTCCTGAAAATATTTCAAGGATTCGAGTGTTAAAGCTGGTATTAAAAAATGGTAATTGCGTCAAAATATCACGGGAACTCACCTTAATTTAGTCAAAGTCACAGGATCAGTATCCATCCTTTATTCAAGGCCTACCTTTATATTTTTGAAAATAATAGTTGTTGCCTGCAACTATTTCTATAACTACTGCTGCTTTGGCATCTTGTTCCTTGGCTTTATGGGTTTTGCTTTTTTATCGTACACCTTACAGTAAATATTCATAATTCTCCATAAGAATATCGAAATGATGAATGATTTGAACCGTTAGAAAATAGATTCAAAGATCTTTAGTTTTACATGTAGTTCATCTCGTTTCACTTTATATATCGAGATTTACGTTGAACTAAAGTTAGGTCTCGTGTGCACTCATTTAGAAACTTATATCATAGTATAATTTTCTAATTGACTTGCTCCTAGAGTTTTCCTTACATCCAAAGTCACTTCTAATATAACTCGTAAACTCATTATCATGATTACATGATTACTTATATATCATTATCGCTTATTTGCACTCAAATTTATAGTACATATGGAACCTCTTTGTTTTCCTTGAACATTTCAAAATATTTTAAAGTATTACAACTAGCATGAAGGATGTTGCCATTGACAACGTTTCAGTTGTACGTGAATATTTTAATTCACTTTAGATATTTTCTAAAAGTTCCTTTTATATGGGTGATAGAGTTTTGCATAGATACACTACCCCAATAGCCTATTTATGTTCCACTTATATCGTACGAAGCTAGTAGAGTTGAGATAGTCAATGGTACAAATATATTTTTATGACAAATATTTAAATATGCCTACTATGTCACCTTGGGGTCACTTATATTATTTGTGAAGACGAAAGATAGTTCAATGTAGATGTGTATTGACTATAGGCAAACAAAATTATAGTCAAGAACAAATATCCTTTGCCTTTCATTGATGATTTATTTGAGCAATTGCAAGTCAATTTGTTTTTATAAAATTTCTTTGTGGTTGATATATATACTATCAGTGCCACGATCCATAAAATCGAGTGTGATGACACTTTCCTTAATCCATCAAGACAAGTCAGCCTAAAACATCAACAAGACTAGCAAAAGGAATTTAAGTGGAAAGAACAACTCAAACAAAGTAAATAAATGAGTAAGAAGGATACAATTTTAAGTCTCCCACAAAACTTGATGTCACGTGTGAAAGTCGCTATAGTACACATGAAAAATGAAAGTAATACAAATCTCCATGCCTTTAATTTTTAAACGGAACAAAAATATAAATAAAGGAGCTCAAGGGTCCCCCCATGGTAACTAGCAGCTTCCTCTCAAGTCTTCCTTGAAAAACTTGGACTATAAATGGGAGGAATAGTCAAAATGATACAGGCTCATAACCTACACTGGTGTAGAAGCAAGGAGGGAGTATCCAACAACTCAGTACTTAGAAAGTAAATTGCTAACCACTAAGTAAAGTAATGAAGAATGCAAGTGCTCCTATCACACCAGCTGAACCTCCTCAACTACAACCTGTAAGTAAGTTAGCACAACCTAGCAGTCTATAATATACTTAGCACGTAACTCATTATTAAGTCATCGACAAGGCATATCATTAACAAAAAGTTCAAAATTAATAGAATCATTGAAAAAGGTATTCACATCCATAACAAATAGATAAAGTGCAATATGATGCAACAAAATGTCAAATAACGTGATGCATGTCTGTCCTACAATACATATTTGTTGAAACACAAACTGAAATTCATGAGGGACTAGCAAATTGATGTACCCACCGAAAAAGACTTTGACCATCAATATATCTCCCAAAGAGAACACGACATCAAATATCCATTGAAAAAGACCTCATTACTAATCATCAACAAATAGAGACCTCCGCACCAAACCTTTGCTAGAAAAAACCTCGACCATGGTATCTCAGATTCGATATAAATAAGCATGTTTACATAATTAATGAGAATGTAATGATATTCCCAATAATAAGCAACTCAAGTTAAACAAATACGATAAATCTTTCATTATTGAGCCAATATCATAGATCAAGTCTTTCACATCAAGAAACATATGGATACATATCACCAAGTTACATTTTCATTACCCCTTATTATCTTGTTAGATCATTTAATTGAGTAATTCAACCCAACTACTTTATATTACTCTCCAACACACAAAAATAATGAGATACAAGGTTCTACATACTCAACTAAGATTTAAAAATTCACTTGCCTCAAATTAATCAATCAATTACACCAAAACTCAAGTTTTTCCCCTTCCACCGGACTTTGGATTCAATAAAGTCTATTAAAATATGTAATAACAATAAGAATACAAGACTAATGATACTTAATCCATTGATATTAAATTCAAAATAGTCCAAAATTTCATTTTTGAAGAAGTAGAGGGGCAAAATTCGAAATTAATACATGCTTACAATGTATTTGAAAACCAACAGTGAAAATCATTTTTAAAATGAAATTGAAATCAACTCGTGTTCATCAATTTACTAAAAATTATGTTGAGAAAATCTATAAAATTAAAGTTCAAAACCAAGAATTAAAAGTTAAAATCATGAACTAATTAATGTAAAATGAAGATTATAAGTCAAAAGCACTTGCCGACTGAATTTATCTTGAAACATATCTTTAAAATCTTCACCCAAGAGTTCTCAAAGTTCAAAAATCAAAAATAGGGAAGAAACTCCAATTTTGAAAAATTTAATTATACACAGGCTTTGCACATTGCGATCACAGCACTCACCAGCTCAATTGTGGAGAAGGAATTGGGTCAACTCATTATTGACCTTTGCGATTGTGACACAACGAGTGCGATCTCAATGCCTAAAGTGTAATGACCTACACGATCACGATCAGATTGACACGATCATGGTGCATAGTGATTGACACTTACGTGATCGCACAGTGATTAACACTTGCTTGATCGCAACAGAGAACCCTATGATTGTGGTGAACAAATCATCAGGCATTAGTAGACAACAACCATAGACATAACAACACCCAAAAGATCCTCCAACCTCGTTCAGAATTCCATATTCACAAACTTTATATGCTATCATAGTAACTTCAATGTTCTAGACTTAATAGAATAATCAAAAATTAAATTCAATTCTTTTGGACCTAAAATTCAATTAGTCCCAACTAAACTAACTCAACTAACTTAAGTCTCAAAAGAATTAAAACAACCTCAGAACTCTCAAAAATTACATCGAAGCTCTTCCTAGGATATCAATCACCTCCTAAAATCATATGAATAATTGAAAATCCATTCCAAGCATCCGAATTCTAAATATTGATTAAAGTCAAACCTTGAAACAAAATAAATTAAACTTCCAACTTAGGACCATAAATTCACGAAAAAACTTCAGTTCTTTAAATGATGACTCTCCTAGACCAAATTCCACATTTTAGAGCTGATAGATCTAATAAAATTTTATTTCGAGACTTGTAGCTCTTATTGGTACTAAATATCACTTTTGTACAACTTAAGCCTTCAAATTGAAAAGCCTCAAAATTTCTAACTTTTTAAAAAGATTCAAAAATTAGACCCATAGTCTTATTGAACATTAATCAAAGCAACTATCTAGAGTGGTAAAATGATAAATTTTTTATAATTTCCAAAATGACTTTCTAGATTATTATGCTATCCACCAATAAAAATCATATTCATCCTTAAATATAAAATAAAACAAATAGCTAATGCTTTGAAAAGATGGGGATATCAGACAGACATGTCTCACTTCATCCTCCAAGTTTCCTTTTCAACTAGATAGTGCTTCCCCTCAAACCAACTTGTCTCAAATAAGACATGATTTCTTATCTTCAAACTACTGCTCACAATCTAATCCATCAAAGAACAACATACCTCAAAGAAAGAAAGAACGTCCCTCCCCTTATGAATCTACAATCAAACAAGACCTTAGGTAGCCTCTAAACATATCTAACCAATAGTTGCTCCTCAGCTCAAATGGTGGTGATTCTCCCCATACTAGAAGTTTTCTTATTCAAGGCATCATCCGTCACAATGACCTTCCCCGAACGATATAAAATGGTCAAGTCATAGTCCTTCAATAACTCAGTCCATCTCTACTTTTTCAAATTTAGGTCTCTATACCTAAAGATGTATTGTAAACTCTTATGATCAGTGAAGAACTCACAAATTACCTCAGATAAGTAGTAACACTATAAATTCGATACTAATTTCGTAATTGCTAACTGTAAATATGGGTAGGATGGTTCTTTTAATGTGATTTCAATTGCCTAGAGGTATAGACAATCACTTTCATTTTTTTCATCAACTATCCTCCTAAAACAACTCCTGAAGCATCATAATACATAGTAAAGTATACACCCTCCTCGGGTAGACTCATAATAGAGGATGAAGTTATCATGACCCAAGTTAGACCCTAGGTGTGACACAGTGAATGACATCCCCAAGAAAATTCCAAACTAGCTTTCCTAGCATATCATAAGCATTTAAGGATAATGAGTAAGATACATAAGCAGAAGCAAGGACATAAACATAAGTTGCAGTATAAAAGCATATGAAGAGTGGAAGTCATAATAACCATACATCATGTCAAACAAGCCTTTATGTAATAGGCTGGACAAGGGCTAATACATGTCCCTAGCTCACCCTCCAATAAAATAAAAGATAGTCTCAAACATAATATAAATGTGGATGATAGTAGGTTTTGTCCCCAAAGCATGAGGACTCACCTAATCAATCTCTAAACTAGAACCAAATCTAGCCATAAGGATGAGGAGTAGAAAAGTCTTTTGTACCTACATTATAAAATAATAGGCATAAAGTATGCATTAGCACATTATAATGTACTAAATATACGGACATGCAATACAATAATATATATAAGATACATATCTATGTAATGCATGAGCTAGGGGTAGGAGGAATACGTAGAACAAAAGTAAAGAAAGGAATTACATACCAATAAGCCATGAGTGTAATAATGCATGATAACATAATATATCAACATATGTGAGAATGTCACTGTAATCGATAATAAACCATGTGAGTTATAAAATAAAATTTTGGTATTTGCCCTACATCAGAAAAGAGGAGTCCACTTGCCAAGATGGAACTCCACATGTCATAAGATATATAGATCCACTAGCAACCTATATAGTGAATCATAAATCCTATGATGACATGTAGTTATAGGATAATGGAATTTAGTACTAATGGGTCATGCCTCAACTAGCTAATGAGCGGCAATACCAAGGTCTTCTTTATGCTAAGTAAACAATCTACAGAATACATAATATAAGCATATAGTCATACTTGTCATAAATTTTCATTAAGGACTAGCTCATTTCATACCAAGTATAGAGTGAGAGGTGCGCTCCCATCATCTGTACACCACTCATGACAAGTGCAAAGTGGGAATAACGCTCCCATCGTTAATAAACCGATCATAAAAACATGCATAATCATAATCATGTGATATATTCAAGAGATTAGCATGGTTCTCTTTCAATAAGATTAAAATCACAAAAGTAAAGTAGAAACATGCATAATCTTAGGATTAAAAATCATTTGAATCATAATTGAAGGAACTCATTCATAATTTCCATATACATCATAGCATACTTGAGAATCTATGTAAATTATGTAATTCATGTAAATTAAGAGTAAGTCATGCATATTCCAGTATACAAATGTAGTTTACATCATAATAATAGAATTTGAAATCAAAGTCATGAAAACCTTCTTTTGATCAAACTCGAAATTAATTAAATAATGAGAAAATAGGTTAGGCTCCATAGGTGCAATGTATCCATGGATGAAGACTCATACACCTTTATGATAATTGAAGGAATTAGGTTGATATGACTGGAACTTGCTTGACCATCAATAAGTTCTTCAATTGAAGTAGAAAGGTTCCCTTGAGAGTGAATTGGAGGTGTGAATTATGAGTCTAAGTATTTGGAGTATAATTGGAAGACCTTAGATAGGTTAGGGTAACATTAGAAGGGTAATTTTGTATAAAATTGTCAAAAAAAGAGTTTAGGAATTAGAAAAAGACCCAAATGCTCTTACGAAATCAAAATTTAAAATTTGATAGAATCCTACACGAATGGGTCCATGGTATACCTTGGCCAAAATGATGAGGAAGCCTTGGAGGGTGCCCTCCATGAGACCCCCCTATGATTCATGGTATGAACCATGGGCAGTGGTGGATTTTGTGGAGGGTCACCTCACCAAGGAAGCCCAAAAAACAACCTACACCGCTAAGCGGTGCCACCACGAGGGCCCTTTAAAAGTTATGGTGAGTACCACAAGCCGTGAAGGATATCTTGATGGGGTACCTTCACCAATTTGTGGAAACATTTGATTCTAGGACTTGTTTCCATCTTCCAACACCTAGGCCTTTGAATATCTTCTCCTTGGGATCATTCGTCCTTGAATGAGATAAAAACAAGCTTAAACAGAGCAAAATGAGAATCAATAGTCCAACATGCATGCAAACATGCAATTTAAACAACAAAATCATGAAACCTTCAACTTATGCAATGAATGTCATTTAAAACCAATTTTATGAGCATGTATGTATTTTATGACACGAAAATGCACAAATGAAAAGATTTGGAATATTTGAGCATAAATGACCTATTACCTTAGGCTTGAGTAGAGTGGAAAAGATAAGAGTATCATCGCCTCATATATGACTTTTCTTTCCACGTAGCACTTTCAACTCATTGGTTCTTCCAAATGACTTTATTTTTTACATAACTTCTTCACTTGCCGATCTAAAATCTCAACTGGACTTCTTCATAGGTCAAATTCTCAACAACCTCTATACTCTCCAAAGTTACAATAGAACTCGAATCACCAATGAATTCCCTCAACATGGACATATCAAACACTAGATGAATCATAGACATTTCCGAAGGTAAGCCCAACCTATATTCCACCTTACAAATTTTCTCCAAAACCTCATAAGTTCCTTATACCGTGGACTTAATTTACCCTTTTTACCAAATCAAATCACACCCTTCATGGGTGAAACCATCACATATACCAATCCCCTACATGGAACTCAAGATTTCTCCTCCTAACATCAGAATACAACTTTTGGTGACTTTGGGCTATCTTCAATTTCTCCATTATGAGTTTTACCTTCTCCCTAGCATTCAACACCAAATCAGGACCTATTGACACCATCTCACTAATTTCAAACCAACCCACCAAGGACCTACACATTTTCCTATATAACACCTTCAAATGGTGTATCTCAATACTAGCATGATAACTATTATTGTAGGCAAACTTAATAACCGGTAGATGATCATCCCAATTACCCTTGAATTCTAACATATATGCTCTCAACATGTCTTCTAGGGTCTGAATTGTCCTTTTAGCCTACCCATCAGTTTGAGGATGGAAAGTGGTGCTCAACTTCACCTTGGTACCAAGTCTCTTTTGAAATGGCCTCCAAAAATGAGAAGTGAATTGAGTATCATGATCTGATATGATAGACAATGGCATACTGAGTAACATAAAATAACATATTCAAAATTGGGATCTCTCTCGTAATGGATGGTTGATGTTCTCTTGAAGTTAGCCATTATTATTTTTCAAAATCATTACGGATGGAGAAAGTCTTGATTCTCATTGATTAGACAATACGCATATGCAAACAATAAAATCAAACTATCTTCTTATTGATACTACATATTTATCCTTTCCTCTATAGACACCTTTCTTCAAAATAAAGAGTTTGAAAAGGTCAAATATTTGATGATTGCATCATCTATAATTGAGTTTCATAAACTTATGGATAGGTATCCTCCATCCAAACAACCTTACTAACTCCCTGATGTAAAACATAACATAGTCCTCGACAATGAAAAAAGTCTTGACCTGTAGAAAATGGGATGCCTTAGTTATTCTATCCACGATCACCCAAATGGAATCATATTACTTCTGAATACAGGGAAAACCTTTCACAAAATCCATCTTCATATGTTCCCACTTTCAAGTAGGAATTTTTATATCTTGGGCTAGCCCACTATGCCTTTAATGTTCCACCTTCACCTATTGGCAATTAGCCTCTCAGCCAAAAGTTTAGCTATATCCTTCTTCATGCCATCCTACCAATACACTTTCTTTAAGTCTTGGTACATTTTGGTGGATCCAGGATGTATGGAATATAAAGAGTTATATGTTTCCTTCTTAATCACCTCCCTTAAACCATCCACATTCGAAACACATAACCGACCTTGTTAGTGAATCATTTATCTCCCCCTTGGTAAAAAATCTCTATTTTTTTTTGCAACCAACTTCTTCAACTTAACCAATGCCAGATCTAGGTCCTTCTTTCCCTTGACATCTACCACTACTGATGATTCAGACTAATTTTGCACTTGGATTCCACCCTCATTGGAGTCACTCAACCTTACTCCCAAGTGTGCCAAACCAAATGGTGCACATCTTTCACCAACTCCCTCTTGGCCTTATCAACATGAATCACACTACCCATAGATAGCCTACTGAGAGAATTAACTATAACATTTGCCTTGCCCAGATGATATTGTACACTCATGTCATAATCCTTCAGGATCTGAAGACACCTTCTTTGCCTCAGATTTATGTATCTTTGACTAAACACATATTCCAAACTCGATTGGTAAACATATCAATATGTACCCTATAAAGATAATGACGCCAAATATTTAAGGCAAACACCCTAGCATCTAATTCAAGATCATAGGTTGGATAATTTTGTCCATGCACCTTTAACTGCCTTGAAGCATATGTTATGACCTTACTATTTTACATCAGAACACAACTCAAACCAATACATGAAGCATCACAATATACCACAAATCCATCCAAACATTCTGGTAGTTCATAATAGGAACCAATGTAAGACGATCTTTCAGAGTTTGAAATGGCCTCTCACATTTATCTGATCATTAGAATTTCACTTTCTTTTGGGTTAGCTTTATCAAAGGTGCTAGAATGGATGAAAACCCTAATGAATCTCTAGTAATACCTAGACAAACCCAAGAATCTCCTAATGTTCGAAGGAGATAATGGTCTAGGCCAATTCCTTACTACTTTAGTCTTTTTTGGATCAATCTTAATGCCATCACTAGATACTACATGGACAAGGAATGCCACCTCTTTCTACAAGAACTCACACTTGCTAAATTTTGCAAACAATTTCTTATCCCTTAATATCTAAATCACAACCCTCAAGTGACCCATATGCTCTTCTTTACTACTAGAATAGATCAGAATATCATCTATGAAGACCACCACAAATGTATCGAGGTAAGGCTTGAACTCCTTATCCATAAGATCCATGACCGTCATCAGAACATTGGTCAATCAAATAACCTAACCACAAAATTGAAGTGACGATACCTTGTTCAGAATAACATTTCAGGAATATCACACTCCCTTACCCTCAACTAATGATACCCAAAATAGAGATTGATCTTCGAGAAGTGACTAGCTCCTTGCAACTGATCAAATAAACCATCTATCCTTGGTAGTGGATACTAATCTTTTTAATTATGACCTTTTTCTAGTGCTGGTATCTTATACACATCTTAAGTAACCCATCCTTCTTCCTCACAAACAACACAAGAGCACTCCATGGTGAAATGTTTGACCTAATGAGACCCTTTTCTAACAAGTCCCTCAACTGATATTTTAACTTATTTAACTCTATAAGGGTCATTCAGTAGGAAGGGATTGAGATACATTAGGTATTAGAGAGGAGATCTATGCCATAATCTACTTTCCTTTAGGGTGGAATACTGAGTAAATCTTTGAGAAAGATATCAGAAAATTTATTCCTAACAGGGACTGACTTAAGAGTAGGAGGTTCAAAAATTATATCCCTAACCCTCACAATATGACAGATACACACCTTGGAAATTAATTTTGAGCCTTTAGATAAGAAATGAATCAACCTTTGAGCGTTGAGTCACTACCTACCTAATCAAGAATTGGCTCATCAGGGAATTGGAGCTTAACCTTACAGGTCTTACAGTCTATGGAGACATAAGAAGCATGTAACCAATCCATTCCAGAAATGACATCAAAGTCCACCACCAACTTGAAACTTAGGGTATGAAACCCTTTCCTTATCAAACCTCTGATTTGGAGCTTGATATGACCCTTGTCCTTAGAACCTTTAGCCTTGAAAAACTTAGCCATCTCTCTATTTAATCTAGCATTAGAGAACCCACCATCAATCTGGGCCCTCTTCGACTCCCTCAACCTTCTCCTCTTGAGCTTTTCTCCTTTAATTTGCTCAGCAGAGGTCATAAGACAAGATATGTCTATCTTTTTTACAAGTATAGAAGTCCAACATTCTTTGACAACCAAGGAAAATATCCCTTAAATGAACTTGCTTATTCTGGCATGGGGATCGACAACTAATGACGGGGCATATTTGGAGAGCTTAGTAAACTTGAGGGCATACTTCCTCACACTCATATTCCCTTGCTTAAGGTTTAATAAACTCATTTTTCAGGCTTTGAGATAGGAAATAAACTTACCATTAAAAGAGGAGTCACTACCCTACTATTCGAGAATAGACTCATACAGAAATTGAAACTTAACCTTCAAGGTTCTATAATTAATAGAGGCATATGAAGCATGCAAACAATCCATCCCAAGAATAATATAAAAATCAAACATCTCAGGTTATACAAGATCACAAGGAAGGACTTTATGTAAGACCAAAATAGGACAACCCCGATTGACCCTTTGAGCAATAATAGACTTACCTACGGGAGTATAAACTGAGAATGGCTCCCTCAAAATTTCCAGACTCAAAAAAAACTTAACAACTTAAATAGGAATCATAAAAGATAAATTTGCACTCGAATCAAGAAAAGCATAAACATCAAAACCATGGATTTTTAATATACCAGTCACCACATCCTGAGTCTTCTCTACTTCCTGTCGAGCATACAAGGCGTAAAACCTATTGTTTCTAGGGAGCACCATCTTAAGGAACCCTTAGTTGGAGTTGATCACCTTGAGCCATTTGACCCTGACCCTTCTTGGTAGCTCTAGGATAGTTAGCAACTTTGTGGCCCATCTCACCACACCCAAAGCAAGAACCAGTAACTTTTAAAGATGAACCCAAGTGATTTATTCCACACTTGTCACACTGAGGATGCATTGGTAAACCTCCAACATGTGACTTAGAAGGAGCACTAAATTATTGGTAACCCTTGCATTTGAAACTTTGCCTTGTTGGAAGCGACCAAATCCACCACCACTTTGCCTTGTTGGAAGCGACCAAATCACCCCCATAACAGTCAACACCTTAGAGAGTACATCATTAAAGTTTTGGGCATCCTCGTTAGCTTTTGACTCATAGAACTCTGGAGGATTCATCCAGATAAAATCTCTCACTCTAGCAGCCAGAGTGGGGGCATGAAGAGGAGGATTAATCTGCCTAGCTTGGTTGGTCATCACTTGAGCTAGCATGGAAATGACAGTCCATAACTCATCATAAGTAATTTTTTCTCCCACAGGATCTTGAAGGGCTTGGTCCTCATTAACTGGGTTTGTCTCGGTAGAGGGGCTCTTCTTGGAGGCATCATCTGAAAGAGTATCAAGGGCATCATCAAAGTTAGGAAGTTGTAAGATATGTATCATAACATGAAATAAATAGTGAAGAAGTGAGATATTTCCCGAAATGCCATCATAGCCTCCCACTGATGAGTGTGGTGCACTCCACACCCATGAATAAGAATCTACTCAACGCGGTATGTTATACTCTAAGGATCATTTCAAAATCTTAGTGCTCTGATACCAAGCTTGTCACGACCCGAGCCTAGAGCCTAGGAGTAACATGGAGAATGGGAACCTAGGAGTTTCCAAATGAGCCTCATAGCATCCACACACACATCATCAGTTTGGAAGCTCATAATAAGGGCCATAGTCAATTAGTGAAACTAAGGGATAGGGATAGATGACTCACCCTATGGGGTACAAGAATAGGACTCGTTAGCACACAATCTAACACATAAGTCTAGGGGATGGGAATCTAGGACTCAAGTTATTGGGATTTCATAGGGAATGGGATTTACATGGATTCACATAGCACATAGTACATAAAACATAAGAACTAAAGGGTAGGTACGTATGACTCACGCTATGGGCATAGATGGGACTTAGGGCTTTCCATATTTCCACACTTCATCATAATCATATCATCATAACATAATATACAACATAGCATCCCAAGAATAAACATAGTATATTCGTACAAAAAAGTTCATGATGTCCAACAATATCTCTAATACATGGAATAGGATAGGAGCCAAGACATGTCCCGGGCTCACCCTCAAAGTAAAGACATAAGCATTATAACATAATAGGTAGATAGAAGGTGGTTTGTCCTTGGATGAAAGGACTCGCCACAAGCAAATATTTCTCAAACAAGCTAACCGTCAAGAGGTGGAAGAAGATAGTCTCCAGTTCCTACATGGTTAGATCTTGTAGGTAAAAAGTATGCGTTAGTACATTTGAATGTACTGAGTATGCGGGCATGCAATGCATATGAACATGTAATCCTGAAAATCCATGTTAGATGACAAGGGCACATATATATAGAAAGAAGTATATAGAAAACAATATAATATCAATATTCCATGAAATCTATGATGCATGAATGCCATAATACTTAACAATACAGGGATACGACCTCAACCGACATCTAGAACCATATGAGGTATACATTAATTCTCCCTCCGCACCAAGTTGAGAGTGGAAAACTTGGAAAAGGTAGCCCATACCACACCTTACAACCCAGTCTTTTTAGTGTGATGGCAACCTTCCTTATGACCCAGTCTTTTCAGAAGGATTTTCATAACATAATCATCCCTCAAAGAGGCATAAACATGAGCCTACGCTGGCACGTAATTATGAGAAAGGATACTTTACTTAAGAACCCCTTATGTCAAACCCCCACCTCCAATTTCATTCGGTGCTAAATCAACATCCCATGGGAATACATATACATGATTGAAAAAGAGTCATAAGTCTTTCAAATTATTTTCATGCATACTTAAGCTTAAAAGCCAAACATACTTCATAATCATGCATACTTAGGCTAAAAAGCCAAATCATAATTCAATTCATGAACACATGCATAGGAGTAGCTCTTTCATACTTCTATATGTTGGTGTAAACACCCATAATTGCTTAAAAAGCCATATCATAAATATTATGTGATCATATGTCATATCATAACTATACTTTCTTAAAATCATAGTCATAATCATAATTGGGTCTTAGCCCACATCATAAATCTCATGAAAATCAATATTCATGCATGCATATGCCATGAGGAATGAAGAAATAACATGGGTATTAGGAATGCATAATTAAAGTAACATAATAAAGTTAAATTATAATAAATCCAATAAGTAATTAGCAATTGAAACATAATTGGTATCACCCATGCATAGATTCATAAGGAAAAGTTTGGCACCTCGATGTCGATTGTTCGCCACCATAGTCATCGAACCGGCCCAACCAACAACCAGAGTTGAGTGCACCCATTCCAAATTTTAGTCCAATCAAATGATCGGCGACAAGATCCGGCTTTACCCAAATTTTCTGGTTTACCCCAACATTTCCCTCATCACAATTCCATTTTTGTCTAAATTGCGGAGTAAATGGGCTTTCATCTTAGATTCAATACTATTCGAGAATCAAGCGCTGAAACATGTAGTTGTTTAAACAACTATTCAGAGTTCCTAGGGCTCCCGTTACACTACGATTTTGCATCAAAAGAGAGATTAATCCCTAGAAATCTCTTATGGAATCGCTTACTTTGTCTAAGATAAAAATGGAGGATTTTCCAATCACTATTATCCTTTTTATAGTGACGAATCTTGTATGTGTTCCTAAGAAAAGGAATTTGTCCATTTTTCGGGGTCGGATATGAATATTTCATTCTTCAATGAACCAATGTAAATCATAATAATAAGATTCAAATCATCATAAAATCATTAAATAAGTTCAGCCCATAGCTCAATTTCTACAAGTTAAAACTAATTTAAGAGACCTATTTGCAAATCATACATTAAAACATAAAATTAAAGAAATAGGTTTTTGGGTCTTCATGATTGGAAGGGGAATCATGAATCAATCCCACATACCTTGAGAAATTTTGAAGTATTAAGAAGAAATTGATTTGAGAAGGAAGCTCTCTTGATTTCCAAATTGAGTTTTCAACGTCATACTTGAAAGGAGCTTTAAGAGAGTATAAAGTCTAAATTATAAGTCTAATGAATGAAATTGAATAATATGAAGGAGGATAGGTCCTTTTAGGGGTTTAGGATAGGTACAAAGGTCCTAAAAGACCTTTAAAATGAACCAAAATTATGAAAAGACCATTAATTAAAAGGCCTAGTGAAAGGGCACCACAACGCATACAATTCTCCATGGACCGTACAAGTGTCTGTGGAGATGACTTGTCATCAATATGATACTTCTTTACTTAGAAAATTCATCAAGTTTGCTCCCACGGACGCCATACGGTTCGTACAAAGGTACTTGATCCGTGAAAAGCACCCGTACAAAGATCCAAGTTTTGAGATGGTGATTTGATACTTAGAATTTTAAAGGATAACACCTTCACGAGACCCCACCACGAGCCATGGTGGTTTGTAAGACCTGTACAAGGGTTCGTGGTAAGTGCCTTAGCCACAAAGTGGCTTTCAAGCTAAGAGAACCTACAACGAGCCACTTTCACGGCCAGTGGTGGGTACCACAAGCTGTGAAGGGCTCAATGGAAGGCCACTTGATCTTGAACTCCACCATAAGCCAAGTCAGGCCACGAAAAAGGCCAAGGGCCACCCCTAGGAAGCCTCGATGGCTCATGGATCCCTCCATAACTCGTAGAGGTGACCGTGTAATGTCACCTTGGTTTAGAATTTCTGAAAACTTAATTTTAAGTGATCTTAAGGAATCTCAAGGTTTGGGTCATTATACAACCACACGTTGATTAGCCTAATTTTTCATATCATAGGACAATATAGTAATAGTGGTCCAAAACTCAACATTGATGACTTATTCTCCAAAAGGGTCATGGGGAACTTGATCCTTATTAGCACGTACTTTCCTTGGCTTGAGTACTCTTCATGGAGGCATTTTCTAAAAATCACAAAGAACAATCATTAGAGTTAGGAGTCCTTAGGAAATGTTGTACAACACGATATGAATCATGAAAGAAGTAAAGATTTCCTAAAATACCTTATACCCCCTATTCATAGATGTGATGTGCTTCATAACCATGAATAAGACTCTACTTGACATTGCATATTGGGCTCCCTAGGACACTTCAAACCTAGGGATTTGATACCATGTTTGTCATGATCCAAGCTAGACCTTAGAGTGACATGACGAATGAGATCCCTGAGGGAACCCTAAACTAGATTTCTTAGTATATCATAAGCAATCAAGTATAATGAGTAAAATGCCTCACAATCTTTAGTATAAAAGTGTACGAAGAGAGGAAGTCATAATAGCCATACATCATGTCTAACAAGCCTCTGTGCAATATACTGGGCAGGGGCTAAGACATATCCCTATCTTACCCTCAAATAAAATAAAATTCAATCTCAAACGTAACATAAAGTTGGATGATAGTAGGGTTTGTCCTTGAAGCATGAGGACTCACCTAATCAGTCTCTAAGGCAAAACCAAATCTAGCCACAAGGATGACGAGGAAATTAACCTGTTCCTACATTGTGAAATAATTTAGGCATAAAGTATTTGATAGTATATTTAAATGTACTAGGTATGCAGGCATGCAATACAATAATATCCATAAGATACATAGTTATGTAATATATCAGCAAGGGGGAGAGGGAATAAGTAGCACAAAATTAAAGGAAAGAATCGCATACCAATATGCCATGAGTGTAATGCTGCATGATAACATAATATATCAACATATGTGTGAATGTCATCATAACTGACAATAGACCAGGCGAGCTATAACATGGGATCTCAGTTTTCCCCCATATTGGAAAAGAGAGTCTACTACCCAAGGTGGAACTCTGTATTTCATAATTTATGTGGATCCATTATGGGATAGTGAATTTTACTATTAATGGGTCATGCCTCAACTAGAGGGTGAGCCATAATCCCAAGATCTTTTCGATGCTAAGTCAACATCCGACACAATATATAATATAGGCATATAGGCATACTTGTCATAAATCATCATATTCATAGTTGTACATCATAATCATAAGCTCGGTCATAATCTCATAGTTCATAAAATCTTGCATAGGAGTAGCTCATTTCATATCTAGTGTAAAGTGACAGGTACATTCCCATCATAAGTACACCGACCATAATGATTGTAAAGTGGGAGGTGTACTCTCATCATCAGTAAACTATCCATATCAAGTGTAAAGTAGGTACCCATCATTAGTACATCGAACATAAAACATTCATAATCATGATCATGTTATAAATTCAAGATAGTAACATGGGTTCATGTTTAATAATCTTAAAATCTTGAAAGTAAAGTAGAAATATGCATAATCTTAGGATTGAAGACCATTTGAATTATAACTGAAGAAACCTTATCATAATTTCCATATACATTCTAGCATACTTGAGAGAATCTATGTAAGTCGTGTAATTCATGTAAATTGGGAGTAATTCATGCATATTCTAGTATGTAAACATAATCTACATCATGATAATAGCATTTGAAATCAAAGTCATGAAAATTCTTATTTGACCATACTTGGAATTAATGAAATAAAGAGAAAATAGGTTGGGCTACATGGGTGAATGGTACCCATGGATGAAGACCCACATACGTTGATGAGAATTAAAGGAATTAGGATTAATTGACTGGAACTTGATGTCAATAAATGAGTTCTTTAATTAGAGTAGAAAGGAGTCCTTAAGAGTGAATTGGAGGAGTGAATTTTAAGTTTAAGTGTTTTGAGTGTAATTATAAGACCTTAGATAGGTTAGGGTAACATTAGAAGGGTAATTTAGTCTAAAGACCGTCTAGAAAGGAATTTAGGAATTAGAAAAAGGACCTAAGTTTCCTTAATAAATCAAAATGTAAAACTAGACGAAACCCTGCATGAAGGCCCCACTATGACCCATGGTAGGTTTCATGGTGGGTACCTTTCTAAGATGGTGAGGTATCCTAGGAGGGTGCCCTCTTTGAGCACCCCCTCCCCCCAGCGATAGTGTTCATAATGGGACATGGTGGGTCACCTCATTAAGGCAACTCTTACAACAACCTACACCACCAAGCGATGCCACCATGAGGGCCTTACATGAGTCGTGGTGAGCACCATGAGCTATGAAGGGTCTCTTTATTGGGCATCTTCACCAATTTCCAAAAATAATTATTTTTAGGACTTGTTTTTTAATTCCAACCCCCGAGGCCTTACAGATATCAACAACATCTCTAGTTTTTATAAGCTTACCTCATATTCATTGGACCAATAAAAGGTTACATTCTTCTAAATCAATCTGATCAAAAGTAGAAAATCCCTAAAAAAAAGTATTAATAATACACGGCTGACCTATTAAGCTATGAATCTTGGTAGTAGTTGTATTCCATGTCTCTTCTTTAAATGCCCTAATCTTTAGTGAATCACCCTAATGCCCACTTTGAACATCATATGTCCCAATACCACAGAGTCAAGCTAGAACTCTCACTTGGATAATTTTAGATACAACTTCTTCTCCCTTTATCTCTAAAGCACTATCCTCAAATGGAGAACATACTTAGCATCGATCTTGGAATACACCAAGATATAATTAATGAATACAATCACAAATGAATCCAAATATAGTCAAAACGCCGCATTCATCAACTCCACAAATGTCGCAAAGGCATTGGTTAAACCAAATGACATCACCAAAAACTCATAATGGCCATAACAAGTCCAAAAGCTATCTTAGGTGTATTTAATGCTTTAATCCTCAGTTGATGTGTGACCATACCTCAAGTCAATCTTAGAGAACATAGATTTCCCTTAAAGCTAATCAAATAAATCACCAATATAGAGAAGAGGATACTTGTTCTTTACAGTTAATTTTTTCCACTGCCTATAATTGATATACATCCTCATAGACCCATCTTTCTTCTTCAGAAACAAGACTAAGGTAGCCCAAGGTGATACACTAGGATGAATAAACACCTTATTCAACATGTCTTGATGTTTCTCCTTTAATTCCTTCACCTTAGTAAAAGCCATATGATACGAAGAGACAAAAATGGGCTTAGTTCCTAACTCTAACTTAATAGCAATGTTAATATCTCTATTGAGGGCAATACTTGGGAGATTAGTAAGAAACACATATATGAATTATTGAATCAAGAGAATGGACTCCTTGGGAGGTGGCTCCACACTAGTATTCCGAGTACAAGTCATGTAAGAAAAGCACCCTCTATCAATCAACTTTTGAGCTCAGATGAAGTAAATAACTTTTCTTGGATAGGAACCACTAGAACCTTTTACTCAATTCACGATACCCTAGTATTGTCAAGGTCATCATCTTAGCATAACAATAAACAATAGCATGATACAAAGAGAGATAATCCATACTAAAAAACATCAAAATCTACCATCCCTAAGATGATCATGCTTATCCAAGTATCATAACTAGCCAAGAAACAATGCAACATTGATAAAACCAAGACACTACATTGATACACCTGATCTACAATGAAAGGCTCATCTACGAATATTGAAAAAATAAATAGGCACTAACATAGAGTCATATAACAAATTAAATCCAAATTTTAAGTACATACATAGGAGTAGGTAGACCCCAAATAAAATAATCTAGATGCAGATTGGTAATATAATGGAACAATAATTATAATGACTATATCAGATGCCTCGACCTAGGTCCTCAATGGAAATGCATAACACAAATCTCCTTTGCCTCCACTCATATGAGAGATGCCTCGACTATCACTCTACTGAACCATAGTACCACTTTCTTCTTTTTTCAAAGTGTGATTACCTTTATCTATTTTAGCTCTGCCTCAATCTCTAGCTGAAGGTACTGCCCTCTTGTTGGAGTAACATAATTATATTGAGGCCTTGCTTGAGTGTTCATAGAGGACTATCGAATCATATTACCTAGATCATTGCAACCTAAATAAGTCCTCAAAGTAATAAGCTATTGTGATTGACTAAATGTGCTACTATAGTTACCTTGGTCGGTAAGCTTATATTGTGACCCAACAAACCCTAAACTATACCATATGATCCCTAAAAGGCCTGACAACCCTCAAATCCCGCTAAGGTTACATGAGTTGGTCCTCAATACTAGAATTATCTGCTGCTTCTAAAAGAACCACTAACTCCAAATGAAGCACCAAAGAATTGGCTAGATGCACAAGCCCTCTTGGAGTCTCTAACCTCCTCTTTCTCCATAAGCTTTATCTCTTTGGTGCCACTCATAATATACTAAGCAATTCTCCCTTCCTAGATGCCCGAAACACTATCTATCAAAAAGAGTAGGTTAGCTCACTAACAAACCTGCAAACCTCATTACCTCATTTGGAATAATGGAAGTAGCATGCCTGGACAGTTGAAAGAAGCGCTCTCATAATCTATGACTAATAAACTATCCTACCTTAGACTCTCAAGCCTCAATGGAATCTTCTCTCTCACACTCCAAGGGACAAAGTGATCATAAAAAGCACTAGAAAATATCTCCTAAGACACTGGAGGCAAAGATCTCAAATAAACCTTTCACCACTCTCTTGCTGACCCATGATGCTAAAGAGAAACATATCAAACTCTATGTAACTCAACTTAACTAATAATATCTGATAGCTCTCTAAAGGTAGTAAAAACCTCATAAGCATCACTTTTTCCCACCTTGAAAATATAGTAGGTCTATCTTTCTAAATCTCTCATAGTGACGTTGCTCATCCTTAATCATTACAACCAAAAAGGAATCCTGAAACTGAACTACCAGAGTGAGATCAACTTCAACTCTAGGACCTAATGGTGGTTGCCTATCCAGGCCCTAAACCATAAAAGTTTGATGCTACTCTGGTATCTAAAGTTTTATTCTAGTCGACGAACCTCCGGTGTGTATGTTGCACTTCCACTCTAAGCAAAACTTTTTAGTACGCTTGATACTCTCAACAAAGTGTCTTGAAGCAACAGTGTAGATACATACTCTACTTGGTGCTCTCTAATATGAATCTTTGGCTCCAGGATAATACCCGTACAATAATCTCCCATCGATGCCACTACATGAGCTTGACCATTTCCTTTAGCTCGACCTTTACCTCTAATTGAGGTCTCAATACCTGCCTTAGGGACTACCTCCCCTTCTCTACCAAATATTGTTTCTCTCATCCTAGCCATCTGCCAAAAAGAATACACAATAACGCAGCACTCATGCAAGTAAAAACATATGCTAAGAATCAAAAGAACAAAAGGAAAAAAAAATTCCTAATAGTCATTATATCCTCTAGAAGATAAACAAAGGATATCTTCACCTCAATCATTGAAACTCTACTTCACTCGGCTTGTACATGTGTGAGACCTATGAACGTGAAGATTTAATACCATTTTATCACGACCCAAACTTGAGTATGATGAAACATGTCTTAACTCATTAAGAGAAGTCAGTCTAAAACACTGAAGAAATTAGCAAAGAAATTTAAGAAGAAATAATAATTCAAACAAAGTAAATAAATGAGTAAGAAGGATACAATTCTAAATCTCTCCCAAAATATGGTGTTACAATTGGATGACGCTAAATTCTACATGAAAATTAAAAAGAATACAAGTTTAATTTCTTTAGTTATCAAACATAACAAAAACATATACAAAAGAACTTCTATGCCTACTGATATGACAAGCACCTACCTATTAAGTCTTCTTAGAAACCCTCAGATTATAAATGGGAGAAACAATCAAAATGATCCAGGATCACAATCTATGCAGTGTTGAAGCAAAGAGTGAGAATTCGATATGTCACAACCTTGACATAGGGCCTAGCCATTACATGGCGAATGTGATACCCGAAGGCATCCCATCCAAGTCTCGCATTCATATTATAAGCTTACATAAAGTAAAATAAACATAAAATAAGAGAATAAGTAAGCAGAACATATCAATATAGAAATCATAGTTTTCCTTAGGAGAAATTACATTAATCATAATGACTAAAACATATCTCTACATCATAAGATATTGTCGGGGACTAGAACATAGCTTCCTAGCTCACCCTCAAGATATACATTAAAGAAAAGTCATAAAGTCTCAAAAGGAAAACACTAAAAGGGACTTGTTACTAAAGTATAATAACTTACCAACAAGTCTTCAAAATCTTAACTTTGAATCTATCCATGAAATGGAAGAGTCGTCTCATCATTTGTCCCTATATGGTGAGATCATGTAGGCAAAGAAGTATGCAATAGTTTATGAAATGTACTAAGTATGTAGGTATGTCATGCATCAAGGAATATCACAACATAATATCAATATGCATAATAATAGTTAATATAGTAATGATACAATATAAATGATCAATGCATGCTTAAAAACCATGAATAGAAGCAACATCAAAACCTTTCATTTATCTAGCATACATATGTGTGAATAAGACCATAATCGACATTAAGACCATCAGACTATTATATGGAATCTTGATATTCTCCCTACGCTGAGCCAAAGTGGAGCATACTTTGCCAAGGTAGACACAATTCTCACCTTATAAGCTCTATCCTAGCATGGTGAGAATTCATAATTTGACCCCATCCTTTAGAATCTATCCTAGTATGGTGAGTGTCACATTAAAAGATATATGGATTCATTAGCACCCTTTAAGACATATAAATATGAACATCATTCCTATGATGGCACGTAGTTGTAGGATAATGAAATTTACCAATGGCCTTTCGTTGCTATGTCATATCCCATAGAATACATAAACTATGCATATATATAGTTTTCAACATAATTCATATTTTATCAAAATTATACTTTCATAGATTGTAAAATAATCATCATAACTTCATGAAAATATCTCATATCATAAGAGTAGTCCATTTACACGACTTTCATATAGTGTGGGTATACTCTCCATCTTGTCATCATCATCATAAACATCAGAGCCTTAATAACCCTTATCATCATTATCATCATACTATAACCATTGTAATCATCATTAAAAATGTATTTTTTCATGCTTAAAATCATATTCATGAAAGTTATAGCTTTATCATAGGAAACTAGGGTCATGTGTTAGTTCATGAACAATTGTTAAAACTATGCAATTTAATAAAATTCATAGAGGAATCATGCAATTGAAATCAATTTGAATCATTAGTAAAGGAACCCACATCAATTCAACAAGCCTTAATCATCAAATACATGTAATCATAATATAGCAATCATAGTTCAACCATTTGGATTCAAATCATAGAAGCCCATAAGAATTCATCATGAATCTTTGAGAAAAAAAGATTTTAGATTAGGCTTCATGGATGAATCTAGTTCATGAATGAAACCCTACATAACTCAAGTGAGAACCTTAGAAATTTAGAGTTGAAAGACCTTTAAATCCTTAGCCAAGCTAAGAACTCTAACTTCAATGGAGTCCTTGTCTAGAGAGAGAAATATTTGAGAGCCCTAGAGAGGATTTTAAGAGTGAATAGGATAGAATGAATTAGGAGTAGGATTTATAGGAGTTAGGTCATTTATGTTAGTTAGGAGATTCAAAATGATGTGGTTTAGAAGTTAAACAAATTGAGAATGTCCAAAAAGCCCTTCATGAATGTAATGACCTGGTTGGTCTTTTTTGGCCTTTTCTGTGAAATCTATTATTTACCCTTCTGAAAGTTGTTTTGAGCCTATTTTGAAATATTTGAATCGTTGGAACTGAAATCCTAAATATTAAGAATGAAAAATATGAGTTTTGGCATTTTTGGAAGTATAAGTAGTTGAAAAAAATGAGTTTTTGTACCTTACTAAGTTTTGGATGTCGGGTCAGGGATTCGTCAATTCCTGCAGCTCTGAAACATTAAAATGGTTTATGAGAAGTTACAAAACTGAATTTGGAGTTAAAATGAGGTTTTTAGGCCCAATGTTTTGTTTTAAGTTGTTTTCCAAAACCAAAGTTTGACTTTGATCAACATCCAGAGTTCGAAAGCTCGGATCAAAATTCCAACAATTCCAGTAGTTTTGGATGGTAAAACTAACTCTGAAAATTATCTCAGTATATTTTTCAGAGTTGCTGAGAGCAGTTTTGATTTTTTTTATTTTAAACTAGTTTTATCGAGTTGCATCGATAAATGTGACGAGGAGGCCTTGAAATAATTTTTGATGATTCTGTTGAGTCTGGATCATTGTTTTTTATAAGAATACATATTTGTTTTGTGAAATTCTAATTCGAAATGAGTTTTGAGGGTCCATTCCGAGGAGAGAATTGGACTTGGCCATTGCTAGTGCAAAGGTATCTGGTGTAGTGATATTTTTTCTCCACATTTGCAGAGGAGCCTCCACGTCTGCAGAGGTCTAGTAGACTTTGTACTCTATGTTCGCGGAGCATGTGTGTAAGTGAACCCTCCCCTACTTCTTTTTTGTGATCGCGAGTTGGTCTCTGCATTCGCGAAGTGTATTTTGGTCACACTCCTCCATATTCGTGGGACCTCACCCACGTTCACAGAGTATTGTTGTCACCTGAATAGTGTTAAAATCGAAAAGCTCCATTTTTATTCCATTTTGAACTTTCAAAGCTTTTGGGGCAATTTTGAAGAGAGATTTTTGAAGAAATGCTTTGGGTAAGTGATTCTAACACTATTTTAACTAATTTCTACAAGTTTTATTTTGATTTGGTCTTGAATTTAATGATTTTGAATTATGTCCAAAATTGAGGATTTTTAGACTATGATTTCAAACTTTATAGATTGATTTCTCATTCATTTTAAACCAGATTTTAGTAAAATTGTTACCCACGAACGCCATTTTTTGCATAGAACTTGATTTTAATATTATTTTTCAAATTTGAAAATTTTGGATTATAGTCCTAAATTTGACCATTTTTCCCCTAAGCCTAAATCATGTCAATATGGGCATGAAAATATTCCTCTTGATGAGTAGTATGTATTGTTGATAGTTGTTCATGGATTCAGGCATCTTGTTATAGATTGACTTGATTGAAAGCTTGTCTGAGTGCGGTATCGGCATTGAGGTAGGTTCGGCTAACCTTTTTGGGAATTAATTCGAGTTATTGATTATGTTTATGTAGTAATTTTTAGATCTAGACTGAATCATGAGTAGACACCTTGGTATGTTGGACTATTGATGGAAATGTGATCCCAGTTAAAATTGAGTAAATTGTGATCCTGTTGATAAATTTAGATGAGATATTGTGAATCGAGATAATTTGGGAGATTATGTGATAATATTAGGATCATGGTATATTTTGGGAAGAGTACAGTCTGACATTATTGATATAATTATTTATTGGGACAAATAAGGTTTTCAGTATTAATGATATACTTGCATAATTAGGATGGGTGAGGTCTTGTGTTGTTGATATTCTTGACTATTGGTATAATTATAACGATTTGAGATATGTTGATAATACGAGCACTAGTTGTGACACTTGATATGATTATTTCAGATTTATGTATCAGTATTCACGTTATGATGTTACTTTATATATATATATTTACATGAATATGTAGGTTGTATCATTTATTGTACTTATTCCATGTTGCATTGTACCATCCCTTGACCATAGGAAGCTGACAAGGTTATGATATGGATATACCCTTGACCACGGGCAGGTGGCAAGGTTGAGGCATTGTGATATCCCTTGACTACGAGCAGGGGGAAAGGTTGAGACATTATGATACTCTTTGACCACGGGGCAGGTGGCAGGGTTGCGAGGCACTTAGTTTGTGGGTTGATGAGTTCTATGAATTATCTCTAATCGCTCATTCTATAGTATCATTGGTAACTGTGGAGGCCTTATCTCATCATGTATATTTTTATTGTGTCCTAGCCCTTTTGGATGCAGGTGATAGTGTTCTTCGTTATTACATACTTGTCTGATTTCTCTTACCTAGTTGGTTGAACCTACTGGGTACATTTTGGTGAACTCACCATTACTTTATTTCCTCTCTCCAGGTTGAGCACAGGGACCCGCACAGGATAATTGATTCATTCTAGTTGAGCTTTTCTATATCCATCCAAATCCTACCAGTGAGGCTCAGACTTTGAGTCTCAAGGGATCTTTGAGATTATCTTTATTGCTTCCTTTCATACTTTGTATCAGATTCTATGAGACAACTTTGTATTTTACTTTGAGATAGTTGTATTTACTCTTCTGTACTATTTTGATGCTCCTATACTCATGACTATAGGTTTTGAGATTATTATGTTATGTTGTGATAGTTTTCGCTTTATTTCATTCTTTTTTAGTTATGATCCTTTTTTGGATTGTGACAAGTTTGGTATTAGAGCTCTAGATTCGTTGGGCTCGTGAGACTAGAGTAAGGTGTCTAATAGAGTCTTGTAGATCGGTATGTAGATGTCTATACCCATCTTCGGGAGGCTAAGAGGCACTTGTTAGGAAAAACTTTTATGTCTTGCTTTTATTCGTGCATTTCTTTATATCACATAGTTTGAAAGTATTTAACCAACTTCCTATCACAGATGTCGATGACCAAATCCTGACGATCACTAGGAGAGTTAGAGTCTATTGATAGGTCCAGGGGCTAAGGGCATATTATGAGCTAGAGGAGACTGTAGATCCTATTTTACCACCCTCATCCCAAAATGCTACACCCTTAGCTCAAGAGTTGCTTTTGAGATTATTGGCTAGATTGGAGGGAACACCTCCCGCCCGAGCTACTGTTGATATACCGGTTTCTCCAATATCTATCGATCCTTCATCAGCTCATATTGAGCTAGTCATGACCCATGTTGGTCTTTCTTCAGCCCCAATGGATTCTCCTATAACTGCTATGATTCTACCTCAGACATCGCGATTGAGTTCAAGTTCTTAGTTTCAAAGTTTGACTGTTGCTCCATTTATTGCACCTCCATTATTTATGGTGCTGAAGTCGCTCAAGTCATACCTCTTTTTTAAGGTACAACGATTGCTGTCAAGTAATTAACCTAACCAAGGTTAGGATCGATCCCCCAGGAAATATGGTAGACTCAAAAATTAATTCAATGTAAGTCGGGAATGATTAACCTACTTATCTACGAGGAAAGGGATTTTTTTGTAAAGTAAAATTAACTAGACAAGATGAGTGCAGGTGATGAAAAATCAGTAGAAGAGCTAACTACCGTGATGTGTTCCTCATGAATCCCTAAATTGGTATTATCAAATAAATGCAACCTTTTACAGTGTGTGGGTGTAGGATAATAAGTTAGGTTCACCTAAACCTTTGATCCAGCGAATAGGTAAATTTTATCCCAGAACTTGATCGGTCTCTGTGATGTGGCATTACTAACCCTTACTTTTATCACAGTACAACCTCCCCTTGATTAGGTTGATTAGACGAGAAGATCTCAATAGAATCCTGTTAATTACCCCTTTTCCTATTAATCACAAAATGAAGTCCCACTTCTCATTCAGAATGCTATTTTCAAATTTAGTACTTGGCACAATACTGCAAAACTCACTCTCACAAATGACATTGAAATATTATGACCAATACCATATTCTTGCACCTATACTCACGACTGACACCTTCAACTAGTTGTACTAGGATCACTTTAGGACTTTCTAGGTTTATAATGTAGGGACAGGGGGCTTTGCTATGATACTTTAGTAACATAGTCACTAATGACCCTCCTTAACACTACATTTCTTTACACTTTTGCGCTACCAACCCATACTTTTTTAATTTCTCTTTTCTCCCATTTTGAACCTTTTAGGGTGACTTAGACTCAATCTTTGTATAATGCCTTTATTTTTCATAATCTTTTTCTATCTAGTACACTGATTAGGCACTACTTTAGTTTGTTTTTCTTACACCCTTTTTTTCTCCCTCTTTTTGTATTGTTGGTTT
>JBCEWC010002092.1:0-36430 GCA_038996855.1 Solanum aculeatissimum
CCAACACTAAACTACAACATTAATTGAAGAACCCATAACTTAATTGAAAGCTAAAAATCAAATTTAAAGAGTTAGGGTTCTTGGGTCTTCAAGGATAAAAGAGGATCCTTGAATCAAATCCCAGGTACTTTATTGCACCAAAGGAATTTCAAGGTCAAATTTAGTCAAGGTCGTCTTCCCCAATTTCTTCAAGGTTTTATCAATGGAGGCCAAGAGGATTTTAGAATTTTCAAAGTGAATGGAGGAGGCTTGGAATGGATGAAAATAAGTTAGGGTCTTAATTTAGGGGTTTAGGGGACTTTAGGATACCTAAAAGGGGCTAGCAATTAATTAAATCACGAAAATACCATTAATGAAATGGAACTTTAACTGTAACACAGTGTCACACGGGCTGCTACAGTGCCCGTCAAATGGCTCAATGGTCATGTAACTGCCCATCAAAATTGCCTTATCCAAATTTAAACCAACCACAGCTTGGCCAAGCTTCTTCCCAACTTGACGGACCACCAAACGGTCTGTTTGAGGTCTCATGGACCGTTGGGGTGGTCCATGCCTTGGGCCATTTCCAGGGACTATCTCCAATATCTTCTGAATTTCTGGAAGTCCCACTCTTTTGGCCATAACGTCCTCATCCGACCTCTGAATCACGTGAAACTAGTTGCGTTGTGATGATAATTAAAAGATATTTAATTTGATATGTAGTATCCCACACGGTTCAACCCTCATCAAAAGTTATGGGTCTGTGAAGCTCACTGTCCAAACGGCCTCTCTAGGCCCAAAATGGTCCGTTTTGCATTTGGCCACTTAAAATCAACCCGTGGCTACCAAATTTCAACCATGACTAGTATAACATCATAAAATATCAACCATAAGGAGTTTATAAATCTTTTGGGTTGTTACAGTTGAGGAGGTAAAGAAAACGTTGTCTAAGAAAAGTGCATGATTGACCCGATTGGGAGTTCAACTCAAAGAGAATGATCAAGGAGGATTTAATATCCAAAATGGGTCTGCTTTATCCTCAGTGGTGGAGGCGAAAGAAAAGCAAGACCAAGATCCTATTCTACTTCAGTTGAAAGAAGTTGTCCACAAATAGAAGGTGATGGTTTTCTCCAAAGGGAGAGATGGTGTACAGAGATATTAGAGTAGATTGTGTGTTCTGAATATTGATGGTGGTCGAGATAGAATAATGGTTGAAGCCCACAACTCTAGATATTCCATTCATCCTGGCTTTACAAATGTACCATGACTTGAGAGAAGTCTATTGGTGGAGTGAAATGGAGTGGAATGAAGTGTGATATTACCGAATTTGTCTCTAAGTGCCCAAATTTCCAACAAGTTAAAGTTGAGCACCAGAGGCCATGTAGATTGGCTAAAAACTTTGAGATCCCTGAATAAAAGTGGGAGATGATCAATATGGACTTCATTTTCCAATTTGTTGAGATCCTAAAAGAAACATGATTCGATATGAGTAATTTTGGATAGAATGACTAAATTAGTCCACTTTATGGCAATTAAGATTACTAATACTGCAGAGAATTATGCCAAATTATACATACAGGAGATTGTCAGATTGCATGGAGTTTCCTTGTCTATTATCTCAGATAGAGGAGCCCAATTCATATCCCAATTTTGGAGATCTTTCCAAAAAGGACTGGGTTCAAAGGTGAATCTTAGTACTGCCTTTCATCCTCAGACAGATGGCCAAGAAGAACGTACAATTTAGATATTAGAGAACATGTTGAGAGCCCCCATTCTTGACATCAAAGGGAATTGAGATGACCATTTACCCTTCATTGAGTTTGCATATAAAAACAGTTACCATGAAAGTATTCAGATGGCTCCATATGAAGATTTGTATGGGAGGAGATATAGATCACCAATCGGGTGGTTTAAGGTTGGAGAAGCTGAGTTGATTGGGCCTGATCGTGTTCACTAGTATATGTAGAAGGTGAAGGTTATTACATAAAGGTTGAAGATTGCATAGAGTTGACAGAAGTCTTACGCTGATATGAGAAGAAGATATTTAGAGTTTGAGGAGAATGATTGGTAGTACTTGAAGGTATCACCAATGAAGGGTGTCATGTGATTTGGTAAGAAGGAAAAATTTAGTCCCCAGTGTATTGGTCCCTACCAGATTGTGATTGTGAAGGGGATTGGAAATGTTGCCTATGAGCTAGAGTTGCCTTCTGAGCAAGCCGTGATTCACCCAGTTTTTCATGTCTTAATGTTGAAGAAATATTTGGGTGATCCTTCTTTGATAATTCTCATTGATAGCATTGGTGTGAAAGATAGTTTATCCAATGAAGAGGTCCCAGTCCAAATTCTTGATAGTCAGATTTGAAAATTGAGGACCAAAGAGATAGCCTCAGTCAAAGTCTAGTGGAGAAATCAATTCAATGAGAAAACCACGTGGGAAGCTGAGGAAGATATGAAAGCCAAATACCCGCATCTATTCGTGCCTAATGATGAGAATGTTGAAGGTAATATCCTACCCTTAACTTGAGTTGATTTGTCTATTCTTGAGTCTGAATAGTAGTGATCATCTAGATAGTTGATTAGATGATTGATTGTCGAGAAACGTCTTGATCGTTATTCGTGCTTCGAGTCCATCTTTACTCATTATTCACGGATGAATGATCCCAAGGGAGAGATAATATTACACTTGGTAAAATTAACAAAATAACTAAAGATGAGAAAAAACATCTTCCTATACTCTTTTGGAAAATTCCAGGCTGAAAATGTGATCACCATGAAAACATTGTGTGGGAAAATGATTCTGATTGACTTTTTGAGCAACCAGATCGAAAGATAATTTTTCAAAGAAAAAATGCAATTCCAGAAAAGTGTGTGACATCTCCACATCGCAGACCTGTCACAGATTTTCACTTAATGGTGATCCCAATATTTTCTATGGGACTTAAAATCTTGGTCAGAAAATTTTCGATGAAAAAGCTCAAAAAAATGCCCAGGTTCGCATACCTGAAAGGCAAATTTTCAATTCATTTTGAGGGGTATTCTAGACCTTTCTCAACACCTTCTAAAATTAAAACACAACCAAAATAGGTTATTTTAAGCGTAAAAAGGGCTTTTAAACCCATTCCTAAGCCTTTTTGAAAGCTCTAAAAAAAGGACGGGGGCTAAGGAAAAAAGAAGAGAAGTTAGGAATTCAAGCAGAAACTCTTGCTAATTGATTGTCCAACTCATCCCAGGTATATAAGGCTAACCTAAAGCATGGAATTATTCTTCCATGTGCTCCTTGATTGAGATAGATTGATAGATGAAAGTATTGAGTCCTTATGCATGTTTTCGTGCAAAATTACACATATTCTATGTATTTTCATATATTGATGATCATTACAAACTTGATTTACTGAATAAATGCTTTTACATGAGTTATCGTTGAAAACCCTACATATTACTTAATAAAAGATTTCATGAAGGAACCTAGAAATTGAGTTTAGACCCTTGATTTGAGAATGATGATTGTGATTGTGATGTGAGCATAATGAGGTTGATAGAACTTGATGGTCCTATGAGTATCCATAATTGAACTCTAAGTATTGGTCTAAATTGAAAGTCCTCCTACATGATTGTCTAAATCACTTTTAAAATATCAATAGGATTGATTGGTTGAATTGTTGAAAGATATGATTGAGAACTGATTAGATGGTTGATAGGATAAAAGGCTTGATTGTGACAGAATTAATGGATTGATATGAGTACGTATGAGATTCGTTGATTGAATTGACCGAGATTGATTATTTATGAGCATTAAGTCTTGGGAGGAGTATCGAGCAAGGAATTGAGTGAGAATAAGTCCAACTCAACTCATTAACTACGTCAAAAAATGTAGGTGAGGATTGAATCGCTAGTCGAATGTTTTTTATTGATTGAAAAGTCCTTGAAATAATAGAGGACTTTTTTCGGTCCAGAGTAGATTGATTCATTCTTTACCCTGGCAAGGACTGAATGGTTATGGCATCTTCAATGGGATTATTGTATAATCGTTGGCTCATAAGTGATTGTTGTCTAATAAGAGAAACTCTCAGATAGGTTCTATACTGATAGTACTTTGATTGGATTGGATTCATATTGGATTGGTATTGATTAGACATTGTCTACTCTTTATTCTTGTTTTAGACAGACATTTGACATCCTAATTGAGGTTCTTATCGCTTGATTTGAGTTATCTGAGTTAATAGTATTCTACCTTGATACATGTTTTATTCATCTATTTTACATACTCGTACATTTCATATACTAACGTCTATTTGGATTGCATCATTTTATGATGCAGAGACAGGTACTAGATATCATCAACAACACACCATTGAGGATTCATTGTAGTTAGCCGAGTTGGTGAGCCCTCCCTTACTTCTAGAGAAAACTTACTTATATTTTAATCTATCTTTTAGAGTTAGATTTTAGATTTGCTTATTTTGATTTGAGGTAGTCATGGGTCTATCATTCGCACCATTGAACAGTTGATAGAAGCTTCATAGACTAGAGTGTTATTTGTTTTAACTTGAATATTTATTTTGGGCTAGTTTCTTTCTTACTAGTCTTATTAATTTGACTTGATTCTTCTACATTGAGATTTTCCACTCTTTTATTATCTCTAGTCTTCCATAAATGTGTTACATATAATGATTGAATGAATATGATGAGGCGAAGTGGTTCACTTGGGGACTAGCAATAATCTCCGAGTGTCGGCCATATTTTCTTATTTTTTTAAAATATTAAAAGAGATTTTTTCTAGTTGTTGGTGCCTGTAATCTTGGATTTTCAACAACTTATGGTGATTCAAGATTTTACAACTCTGTGTGCTTTTGCAGTTGCAGAAGGAAAGAATCATCAAGATTCCATTTTTGTAGTTTATGGTAGATGCAATTTTTAGTGGTACGAAAATAGAGGAGTTGATTCAACTCTCGCTTCTCAAAGGCAGACGCCATTTTTACAATTGGTGTTTTTTATTTCACAATTCTGACTTCACGTTGGCTTTTCTTGATTTCACTTTTGATCACTTCTCCACATTCCTTCAATACCCATTCTGCAAATTTCCCTTCTTGGCATTCTGTATCGGGTTTTGTTTATGGGTTTTATGTATTGTGGAGAGTTGCATCCTTGGAAGGTACATGCTATTGATTTTTTGAAATCTGCATATTTTTTAGCAGGAAAGTTACCTCTGGACCAATAAGGAGGCTACAGGAACAATTTAAGAATACTCCCCTGTCCGATCAAAACCCCAAACCCCTAATCAATTTTTTTTGTCGATCAATTCAGGAATTCTTGGAAGTTGACACTTGCAATATCTTGCGTTATATTCAATTTCCCTCTGTGAATAAGAAGATGTACGCATTGGGATTTTGGGAGACGTCCAATTCTAGATTCCGGCGAGAATCCTTCAAGATACAATTTTTCGGCAAGGTTTTTCGGTGAAGATACAGTTTCATTTCTAGCAGTTTCTAGAGATGTTCAACAATTTTCAGGTGATATCTTTCTATTTACTATTTAATCAATTGTACCCTTCTATTTCTTACCTTATATTTCTTATTTTTTACATATTGTGTTGTTGATTCTTGCTTGTTGTGTTGCCCTTTCCATATATTTCTAGATTTATCATATATTTTTATATTTACCATTTATCCTAACTTGGGAGCCTATTTGTTGCCTTTTACTATAGATTTTCATAGTTTATTATCCCGTTTATCCGTCTTGAGATTTGTAGTTGGTTGTTTGATTACTGTTAAGTATACTTTATATTTATTGTTTTGTATTGTATAGGTTGTTTTTTGTATTGTTGTTTATTGTTTGTTGTGTTGATGTGTATCATATATCCCTAGATTTATCATATTTCTATATTTACCATTTTTTATATTTATTTATTGCTTATTGTATATTATCACTAGTGTATATTTCTTGATTTGTATCTTATTGATCTTTGTAGCCTAGTGAATTATTAGTTCTTAGTTTAGTGGCGTCAGGATCTACTGGTGGATTAGGGTCATGTTGTCGATTGGGGTTGGTGATAAGGGGTAGGGGTGGTAAGAGGGGCACCGGCCTATCGAAGTTAAGGGTAGGGTCATGGAATACAGGATCGCTTAGAGGGAAATCCATAGAGCTAATGAAGTGTCTTAAAAGGAGACATATTAATATAGTGTGTGTTTAGGAGACTAGATAGGTAGGGACCAAATCTTGAGACGTAGATGGGTTCAAGTTATGATACTCGGGTAGTTCTAGGGATAGAAATGGTGTAGGTATACTAGTAGATGATGACCTTATGGAGTATGTCCTGGAGGTTAGGACATTTAATGATAGGATGATGTCTATTAAACTTGTGGTTGGTAGGCATGTAGTGAATGTAGTTAATCCCTATGAGCCTCAAGTGGGTCTGGATGAGGAAGTCAAAAGGCTCTTTTGGGAAGATTTGGATGAGATTGTGAGAGGCATACTAGAGGTAGAAAAACTCTTTATTAGGGGAGATTTTAATAGGCATATTGGGGAAACCACTAGCGGGTTTGAAGATGTCCATGAAAGCTTTGGTTTTGGGGAGAGAAATGGAGGTAGGACGTCTCTCTTGGATTTTGTCAAAGCCTTTGAGTTAGTTATTGTTAACTCATATTTCCCAAAGAGGGAAAATCACTTGATTACCTTTCGTAATACAATAGCTAAGACTTAGATTGATTATTTACTTCTCTGGAAGGGCGATTGAAGCCTTTGTAAGAATTGTAAGGTTATTCCTAGTGAAAACATTTCCACTCAATATAGGCTTCTAGTGATGGATTTAGAGATTAAGGGAGAAAAGAAGAGGAAGGTCATTACTGCCCAACTGAGGATTAGATGGGGAGGCCTGACTCCTTCCCTTTCATGAGAGATAGAAGAAAAGTTGAGTAATTTAGAGGCTTGGAGTAGTTGCAGAAATATGAACAATATGTGGGACAATACTGTTGGTTGCATTAGAAAAGTAGCTACCTCAGTACTAGGAGTTTCAAGAGGGACCTTTAATGGACGTCATGACAAAGCAGAGTGAAAGCTAAGCAAATTGCTTATACAAAGTGGTTGGAGTGTAGGGATGAGAATGAAACATGAAGGCTTAAGGAGATCTATAAGACTGCTAAAACAGAAGTTAAGATGGCGGTGATAAATACTAAGACAGCAGCATTTGAGCGCTTATATGATGAGTTAAGCGATAAAGGCGGGGACAAGAGATTGTATAGGATCGCTAAAGAAAGGAAAAGAAAAGCCCGCAACTTGGACCAAGTGAAGTGCATCAAGGATGAGCAGGGTAAGGTGTTGGTGGATGAGACTTCTATTAAGCTAAGGTGCAAGCTTACTTTCATAAACTCCTAAATGAAAAAAGAGATAGAAATATTGAGTTGGGTAAGTTGGCACACTCCAAAAGTCATCGAGATTTTGGTTATTGCAAGTGGTTCAGAGTTCAGGAGGTTAGACATGCTATTAGTAGTATGAAGAGAGGGAGAGAAATCGGACCCGATGAGATTCCGGTAGATTTTTTGAAGAACATGGTCAAGGATGGCATAGAGTGGTTGACTAGACTTTTCAATACCACTACGAAGACTGCCAAGATGCCTGATGAATGGAGGAAGAATACAATGGTTCCATTATACAAGAAAAAGGGTGATATTCAAAATTGTAAAAATTACAAGGGCATCAAGTTATTAAGTCACACAATGAAGATCTAGGAGAGAGTGGTGGAGATGAGGGCATGAAAAGAAGTGTCTATTTTAGAGAATCGGTTTGGATTCATACTAGGGTGATCGACTACTGAAGCAATTCATCTTGTTTGGAGATTAGTGAAGAAATATAGGGAAATAAATAAGGACCTCCATATGATGTTCATTGATCTCGAGAAGGCCTATGACAAAGTTCCAAGGGATGTCCTATGGAGGTGTCTAGAGGTGCAAGTCATTCCAATGGTATATATTAGGGTGATAAAGGACATGTACGATGGAGCCAAGACTTGAGTAAGAACGGTGGGAAGAGACTCAGAGTATTTTTCTATTGAGATGGGACTTCATCAAGGATCTGTGTTGAGCCCTTGTTTGTTTGACTTAGTGATGGATGATATAATGCGGTCTATTTAGGAGAATTTTCCATGGTGTAGGCTATTTGGAGATGACATAGTACTGATTGATGAGACTTGGATTAAAGTTAATGATAAATTGGAGGTTTGGAAACACGCTATGGAATCAAAAGGGTTCAAACTGAGCAGGACTAAAATAGAATACTTGGAATGCAAATTTGGTGTTGCAAGGGATGAAGCAGACATTGATGTAAGGCTTGCCACTTAACTTATTCCCAAGAGAGAAAACTTTAAATATCTTGGGTCCATCATCCAAAGTAGTGGCAATATCGATGATGATGTCACACATCGTATTGGGACAGCATGGACTAAATGGAGACTTGCGTCTAGAGTACTATGTGATAAGAAGATACAACCTAAACTCAAAGATAAGTTTTACAGAATGGTGATTAGTCCATCTTTGTTGTATAGGGTGGAGAGTTGACCAATCAAAAATTCAGATATTCAAAAGATGTAAGTCACAGAGATAAGGATGTTGTGATGGATGTGTGGCCATACTAGGAGTGATAAGATTAGGAATTAAACTATTCGGGAGAAGCTAGAGGTGGCCCCTGTAGCTAATAAGACAAGGGAAGCAAGACTGCGATGGTTTAGTGCAGAGAAGAAGTATCGATGCTCATGTTAGGAGGTACGAGAGGTTGGATTTAGAAGTTACAAGTAGGAGTAGAGGTAGACCAGAGAAGTATTGGGGGGAGGTGATCAGATAAGATATGGCGAAACTTGATTTCACTGTGGACATGACCTTAGATAGAAAGGAGTGGAGGTCACAAATTAGAGTAGCAGGTTAATAGGTTAGTAAGATTAGGTTGATGTCTGGACTTGGGGTGTAGTAGGGTAGTAGGATTAGTCGTGTTTTTATATGTTGGGTTGTCATTATTCATCATATATATGTTGATTTTTATCGTATTTACACACTATCATGTACTTTCTGTTATTAATTGTTCTTCCTGTTTCCTTTTCTTTTCCTTTCCTTTTTTTCATATCTAGTTTATTCTGCTTATGGGATTTTGAGATGAGGGTTCTCTCAAAACAACCTCTCTACCTTTGAGGTAGTGGTAAGGTCTATGTACATTCTACCCTCCCCAGACCCACTTATGGGATTCCACTGGGTATGTTGTTATTGTTGTTGATTATTTAGCATTCATAACCAAGTGAGAAAAATAATAGTTCTAGTCTCCCAATGACAAACTATTAGTTGACATAGAGTAGAATATGTTTTAAATGATAACCAAGGAGCCAAGAACTATTCAAATTGAGATGGCGTGTGCAAAGATGTAGCTTCACTAGAATCCAAACACTAGAATTTTTATAAGGAAAAACTTATCAAGATGTACAATTTGGAAAAACTTATTAACCAGTATGGTTGAAATATACATAACATATATACTGAGCCTAGTGATTGTGCATGTTATGGGCTCTCGATATCTGAGATGAGACAGAGATGGAGATTGAGGAAAAACAAGCAGATAGGAGAGCTTAAATAGCAAGGACAGAGGCTAGGGCTAGGATTGTATCGCTACAGCTTAGGTAGTGGAGAATGAGATGGGATATCAGGTTTTTTGTAGTGTCTCCTAGAAAAAAAATGGAATTTCTTCTATACATCATAATTAAAGCTCTAAAGAACATGTGTCTCTTCATGTGACTGACAGCTACAATATATATCCACGTGATAGGTATCTCAAGAAGAGGAAAGGTTTACACACTTGGTGGAGCTAAATGTGTAAAAAAAGCATTGAGAAATAACATGAATCACCTATTGATCCATCATCAAGTATCAAACCACAAATGGAGAACCTTACGCTAGGGACAGTGTAGGATGTCATGACCAACAAGGTCATCAAATGGAGAAGTAGAAGCATGGAAGAACATTTCTTTGGCACATATTTGGATCCTTTTGGATGAGAGTAACTAGAGATATCTTGAGGAAGTCAAAAATACATTTATAAATGTTAAGTAATATTTTTTATTTTGACTCAATGTTTGAGCATCTATTTGATTTCAACGAGTAATGATGATTGGGTGTTTTTGCAGAGAATCATGTTCTGTGATAGATTCTACCATTTCTTATATACAACTTGACTTATGTAGAGGTTTTCTCCCAATCTATTAGATTGAAAGGTAACATAAAAGCTAATTAATATGTCACAGCAAAGTGCTCGTTAACAGTAATCCGAAAGTGTATGAGATATTTTTTATCAATGAAAATATTGCAAATGGAGAAAGCTCACACATACAATCCAGGTTTTCACACCATTCAAATTGACAAAAAGATAGTATTTTCCCGACAAAAACTGTACTCTAAGTCATGAATGCCACCAAATACTAAACTTTATTTAGTTTACTTATCATTTTCCTATACTATCATATCTATTAACTAAATAGTCATCATTATAGGTAATACAATACCAGACACATGTAGAGAGACGTGATAGGGAAAAAAGAAGGATGAAAAATTCAAGAATAATAAGTTGATATAAATGTGTGCATAGATGAATAAAATATGAAAAAATAAATGTTAAAACTTGAAATGGTTACGTAATGATCTTGATAGTCATTTCTGGTATTTTTTACTTAATTACCATTTAGCCCTTCTCGAAAGTTGCTTTGGGTAATTTTTGGATAAGTCTAAAAGTCAGATTTTGAATAATCTTGTAAAAAGTTGAAGTTTTTCAAATGAAAGAGTTTTAAAAGGCTTAAAATTAGAAATTTTGATTTTTGAAGTCAATTTGAGTTTCAAGTGTCGAAATCAAATTCTATAGATTCCATCAGTTCTGAAATGTTGAATCTAGTCTAGAAGAACTTGCAGAACTGAATTTGGAGTTAAAGAGGAGATTTTAGGTCCAAAGTTGTAATTCTAGTTCATTTTGGAGCATAAGTTTGACTCTGCTACATTCGGTGCTCGGAAGCTTGTATCGAAATTTTATTATTCCAGTGGTTCTGAGTGGTGAAACTAATGCTAGAAATCCTTCATTGCAATTTTTAGAGTTTCTAAGAATATTTTGAGTTTTTAGGTCCGAAACTAGTTAAAATCACCTTTCTCATATTCGGGGACATTGAGGCTCCGAATTTAAATTTTGATGATTTCATTGAGTGTAGATCGTCGTTTCTAGTAGGGTACTATGTTTGGTTTATGTTCATGGGGTTCAAAATAAATTCTTAGGGTTCCACTTTCGATTTTGTTTGTGTTGTGTGATTGTTGGTGCAGCTGATATTTGATGCCACCCATTTGTGCTCCGCGTTCGCGAGAGTGGAACTGTGTTTGCGGAGGTCTAGCTTGGTTGACCTCCGCATTCGCAGAACCCCTCTCCATATTTGTGGAGGACTATCATGGGAACCTCCGCATTCGCGGATCAAGCGCCGCATTTGTGGAGGGTTAGAGAGTCTAAGGTTCTGCGTTCACATATCCTTCTTCGCATTCACGGAGTGCACCGATGCCTGAAATAGTGAACTCTTTTAAAATACGGGATTTAAACTCTTTTCACCATTTTTGACATTTTAAAGCTCGTTCTAAGAGAGAAATTTCAAGGTTTTGAAGGCAAATTGATTGGGTAACTATTTTCTATCCTATTTCATTGATTTACATTGGTTAATTGATGATTTTAACTTCTAACTTTAAGATTTTAATGGTGTAAATTGGAGATTTTTGGATATGAATTTCTTGAACTTGTATCGTTGATTTATCCCTCATCTTAACTCTATTTTAAAAATCATTTTCACTGTTGAGTTCCTTATTACGTGGAGAACATTTTAATATATTAACTTTTAGATTTTGGTAACATTTTTCGGCATGGAATTATTTACTATTTTACCCCTTTTTCTATGAATTGAGTGATTTTAGTGTCATTTGATTCGTTATGTAATTGTGATATCATATTTGAATATATGTGGTGATTGGAGTACCGAAAGAGGGGAAAAGTGGTGATTTTGACTTGATTTGGGACTTTATTTGAGGCAAGTGGGGACTTCTAACCCTTTGTTATGTATGAATGAACCTTGTATGTTTCTATGTGTGTGAAATTGAGTACTTTGGAGATAGAATTGCATTATCGTGGGTTTGATCATGATGTGTTGGATGAAAGAACTGTTCATATGGTGACTTATTGACTATCAATTAATTATGCATTTGAAATTTTATGAATCATTCAATATGGATAGCGGGATAGTCCTTATATTGTGATATGATTGATATATTGACACTGTGGTGATGTTGAGACACGTGAAAATTTATCGAGTTCTAATATTAAGATCCATGATTTACATATATATATATATATGGACATCTTACATATTTCATCTCTCTTAACATGATTAATTGTCATTATTATATGTTTCTTGGTGATCTACTATTGATGAAAAGTTGAAGGGAAATGGTTCCGGCTAGAAAAAGAAAGAAAGAAGATGAAAGGCCGAAGGGAAATGGTTCTGGCCTGGTGACATGAGCCTATGACATTACTAGTCATGATCACAGATACACGATCCATGTGCGGCGCCCATGGGTTTTGACTGAGGCAGACAACAATACCTGATCAGCGGATGTGTATTCTAGGACAGACATGCATCACGACTATTTGACATTGCATTGCATGATATATATCTCAGGGCATTCACTTCATCTCCTATTATATTTGGTTGATGTTGTTGTATGTTGTATACTTATCTTATCCCTGATTGTGATAAGTGTTGGATCTACTTATGTACTTATGTATTGATATATCATGCTAGATGATGAGTATATATATATTACTGTGATCGCTATATTCTATTGTGCTGGGACTTTTCTGAGTGTAGGTTTTTAGTTCGATGGATTATGGTTGGGGATTTTAGGAGTGACTTGTGTTCTTTATTGCTTTACTTTAGGTTAGTTCCACTTCGCAGAGTACTCTGTTGTTTGGTGCTCACCCCTTGCTACATTTTGTAGGTTGTGAGCTTGGTCCATCTTGCTAGATTTCTCTCTTTTGGATTCAAGCTTCCAGATTTCTTTTGAGGTAGCTCCTTATGTCTTCAGCAAGCCTTTGAGGATTCCATCCTATGTTTTATGTTATTTGAGGACTAGACATTTATGACTTGTATTCTTTTGAGTATTCTACATTTAGAGGTTTGTACATGACACTAATTCTTAAGATAGTTGTATTGTGCATTCTTTCGCTTATTTAAATTATTAGACTATTATCTTTTGCTTTTGTTATTATTGATAAGTTGTTGGGTTTTGGGCTGACTCACCTTGGTGGGATAGGTGAGTGTCATCACACCTGGATTTCAGGTCGTGAAAATTTGGTATCAGAGCCCCAGGTTCGTAGGTCTCACATGTGTACAAGCCTAGTTGAGTAGAATCTTAAGGATCGGTGCGGAGACGTCCATTGTTTATCCTTGAGAGGCTATGGAGAGTGTTAGGAAAATTTCCATTTATTTTATTTTGATTCATTAGTGCATGGTTTTGTTTAAGTGTTTGTGTGTCCTTTGACAGATGGAGAGGACCAGAGCTAACGCTACTTCAGAACGAGGAGAGGTCACCCCTGATGTTCCTATTAAGGCCCCAACATAGGGTAAGGGTTGTGCCAGAGGACGATCCAAGGGTCGGGGTAGAGAAGTTGCATCAACGAGGGATTATGATCAGGGTATCTCCCCCGAACCAGCTTTGGAGCCTGGATAGGGGCAAGTTCCACATGAGTTTGTTGCAACACCACTACTTCAGGGTACACTACTGAGCATTTTGGATGTGTTGGAGACATTAAGGCAGGCAGGTAGCCCTGATATTCTTGGTACTTCACAGACTTGAGTTGGGGTTTAGCCTGAGGATCAACAGTAGGCCCCCGAAGACCAGGTTCAGGTAGAGTAACCACTAGCAGCTCCGATTATTAAGATTTCCCCAGTTGTTGCCTTTATTGATGATGATCGACGTATATATGAGAAGTTTAGGAAGATGGAGCTACCTCAGTTCCAGGTCGGCAAGACTGAGGAAGCACATGAGTTCTTGACTACTTGCAGAGAGTTTCTTGATATTATGTGTTCAGTGGATACACATGGTGTGAGATATGTTACCCTCCAACTCTGTGGGCTAGCCAGGGAGTGATGGAGAACTTACTCAAGATCTCTTCTAATTAGGTCTCCTCAAATGACTTGGGAGACATTCTCCGATGCTTTTTATGATCAATTTGTTCCTTGGAGTGTCCGAGAGGAGAGACGATTGAGATTTGAGAGTTTGAGGCAAGGCACCATGACAATTTTAAAGTATGAGGATCGCTTCTGCTAGTTGGCCTGTCATGTTTTAACAATACTTCCGATTGAGGGAGAGAAAATCCATCGATTTGTGAGAGGGTTAGTTTATTCGATCAGGTAGTCTATATTCTGGGTGGCTAGAGATGGAGCTTCCTTCCGATCAGAGAATAGTGTTGCCAAGAAGGCAGAGTTAATACAGTGAGAGGAGTTTGGGGACCCCAAAAGGCTCCATACCTCGAGACAGTACTTAGGTGCCTCATCTAGGGGTAGAGGTATAGTCAGAGGAGGCAATTCTTTTCAGCATTGCAAGGTTCATGCGGCCTTGTCAACTTCTAAGGGAGGACGCTGTCCCTGTGATTCCTATAGTTCAAGACAGAGTTCATATGATTCTCAGCAGAGGACTACAAGAAGGGGGAGACTACAACCCTTTTACTTTTTCCTAGCAGTGGTTCACCTCTAGATTCTGTTATGGATATAGAGCTCCTGATCGCATGATTCATTAGTGCCCTATACAGACTCATTCTGGGCCTCATCGTTCATATTCCACAGCACTGATTAGAGATCTAGTACTACTAGCCAGAGGTTCAACCCCAAAGACTAGAGTTCAAGGTAGAGGTCAGACTGATAGAGGTGGACGTACTGGTGGTAGGGGAGCAGGTGATATTTCTACTCAGTCAGGTTGTAGGGGGTCAGTTTCTTTGAGTGGAGGTTGAGGTGCTTATTATTATACTTTTCCAGGAAGGCTCGAGGTTGAGGCCTTTGATACTATGATTACAAGTATTATACATATTATTTGATCCTGGCTCTACTAATTATTATGTGTCTGCTTATTTCTCCTTGGGGTTTGAGTTGCCTTGTGATACTATATATGTGCCTGTTCATGTTTCGACCCCAATAGGAGAGCCTTTAGAAGTGAATCAGGTGTACTGATCCTCTCTTATTACTTTGGCGAGTTATGAGACTTAGGTGTATATGATTATACTGGACATGGTAAATTTTGATATTATTCAGGGTATGGATTAGCTATCTCCTTATCGTATTGTTCTTGATTATTATGCGAAGACCGTTACCATAGTTATGTCAGGTAGATCGAGGATTGAGTGGAATTGTTTGAAGGGTTCTATCCTAGTAAAGTTATATCTTATATTCAGCCCAAAAATTGATTGATCGATGATGTTTGGCTTATTTGGCTTTTATTCGTGACACCACTGTTGAGTCACCTTCTATGGAGTCCATTCCGGTGGTTGGTGAGTTTCTGGATATGTTTCCTAAAGATTTGTTGGGAGTTCCTCCTGATCGAGATATTGATTTTGCTATCAATCTTGAGTCGATCACTTAGCCCATTTTTATCACTCCCTACCGTATGGCTCCAGCTGACTTAAAGGAGCTTAAGGAGCAACTCCAGGATTTATTGAGTAAGGGTTTTATTCACCCAAATATTTCACCTTGGAATGTCCCAATTCTATTTGTTAAGAAGAAGGATGGGTCTATGAGGGTGTGCATTGATTATATTGTCAAGAAAAAGTATCCTCTTCCTCGTATTGATGATCTATTTGACCAACTTCAAGGAGTTGCATTATTTTCTAAGATTGACTTGAGGTGTAGGTATCACCAACTTCATATTCGACCCTCAGATATTCCCAAGAAAGCTTTTTGGACAAGGTATGGCCATTATGAATTCTTTGTTATGTCCTTTGGTTTGACTAACGCCCCTACAGTATTTATTGAGTTGATGAATGGGGTCTTTCGGCTGTATCTGGATTCATTTTTAATTATGTTCATTAATGATATTTTGGTTTATTTCAAAACCGAGGAGGATTATGTGAGGCATTTGAGGATTTTGCTCCAGAGGCTTATGGAGGAGAAGTGGTATGTAAAATTCTCCAAGTGCGAGTTCTGGTTGAATTCGATAGCATTCTTGGGACACGTGGTGTCCAAGGATGGTATTCGAGTTGATACAACAAAGATTGAGGTCACTCGAGGTTGGACTAGGCATACCTCAGGTTTAGAGATTTGTAACTTTGTGGGTTTGGCTGGTTATCATCGTTGTTTTGTTCAGGGTTTTTCTACTATTGCAGCTCCACTGACTAGACTTACTCAGAAGAATGTGGTGTTTCATTGGTCCGATGAGTGTGAGAAGATCTTCTAAAAGCTCAAGCATTTATTTACTATAACTCCTATTCTGACATTTTCGGAGGAGGGTGTCGATTTCATAGTCTATTGTGATGTTTCGGGAGTGGGACTAGGTAGTGTGTTGATGCAAAAAGTGAAGGTTATTGCTTATGCTTCTAGATAGTTGAAGGCCCATGAAAGGAACTACCCCACCCATGATTTGGTGTTTGTTGCAATTGTGTTCTTGTTGAAGTTATGGCATCACTATTTATACGGAGCCCATTGTGAGATATTTACTGACCATTGCAGTCTTCAGTATATCTTCAGTTAGCAGGATCTAAATCTAAGACAAAGAGGGTGGATTAAGCTTCTAAAAGATTATGACTTTACTATTCTCTATCACCCTGGGAAGGCCAATATGATGGTTGATGCATTAAGTAGGAAAGCTTCTAGTATGGGGAGTTTAGCAGCCATTTGGATTAAGGAGAGACCTTTGGCTAGAGATGTTTAGAGATTGGTTAATAGGTTCAAAAAACCTAAAAACCTATTTATAGTACTTAAAGTATAAAGTCAAAACAAAATAGAATAATTGTGTCGGCATTATTTATGGGCATCTTTTACGGCTCGCTTAGCAGTTCACGACTCGTGAAAGGGGTCTCATGAAATGTAGTTACATCCAACAGGTGCTTTTCACGAAATCTTTCCACGGACAGTCGAGGATTCCACGACCCGTGAAGGGTCTCATTTGTACCACTTTTCATCAACTCTTCCATCTTTGATCCTTGCTTCACGACCACACTCTATAGCTTGTATGCTAGTTCATGACTCGTGGTCCTCTCTCGTAGAGTGCAACTCAATTTTTACCCTTGCACTGGAAGAACAAAGGAAACCTGCTCTACGACTCATGGCAGGACCCACGACCAGTAGAGGGTCTCGTATACCTCCAAATATTATAACTTTTTTGTACTTCAAGCCCAAAGTCAAGCCAACACTGAAATCCTGCAAAATAAACAGAAACACACATCAAATCTACTAACATCGCCTTTACAACACACAAAATCCCAAGTGTTAAGCATTAAAAGTGTTGTATTTTGGCAGCACATCACTAAGCGCAAGGTTTATTGGTCCTTTTGAGATTCTTGATAGAGTGGGGAAGGTGGCTTATAGACTTACTTTGCCACCTAACTTGTCTTCCGTCCATCCTGTCTTTCATGTTTTGATGTTGCGGTGTTACATCTCGGATGAGTCCCATTTGATTTCTATGGATTAAGTTGAGTTGAGACCTGATTTGACTTATGAGGAGTAGTCGGTAGCCATTTTGGACAGATTTCCTTTTTTTTATCATCTTCCAGATAAAGAACGAACAAGAGTAAAAATGAATTTGATTCAAATAAAGATTTCTCACAGGTAAGAAAGTTGAGGACTAAGGAGATCACCTCAGTGAAGGTCCAGTGAAACCATAGGCTCGAGAGTGAGGCTACATGAGAGATAGAGGCTGATATGTGTGCCCAGTATCCTCAGTTGTTTAAGCCTTAATATATGTTCTTTATTTCATATTCGAGGACGAACATTATTTTTAGTAGTGGATGATGAATGACCCTGATGGTCATTTATGATATTTTTAACTTAATTACTGTTTGGCTCTTCCCGAAAGTTTCTTTGGATCATTTTTGGATAAGTCTAAAAGTTGAATTTTGAAAAATCTTATAAAAAGTTGGAGTTTTGCAAAAGAACGAGTTTTAAAAGGATTAAAGTTGGGAATTTTAAGTTTTGAAGTCAATTTGAGTTTTGAGTGTCAGAATCTGATTTTGTCAATTCCATCAGTTTTGAAATATTGAATTTGGTCTAGGAGAACTTGCAGAATTGAATTCAGAGTTAAAATAGATATTTTAGGTCCAAAGTTGCAATTCTAGTTCATTTTGTAGCATAAGTTTGACTCTTGTCAGCATTCGGAGTTTGGGAGCTTGTATTGAAATTCCGTTAGTTTTAGTGGTTCCGGGTAGTGAAAACTAACGCTAGAAATGCCTTTGTTACAATTTTAAGAGCTTCCAAGAATATTTTGAGTTATTAGGTCTAAAATTAGTTAAAATCACCTTTCTAGGATTCGAGACCACGGAGGCTCTAGATTCAAATTCTGATGATTCCATTAAGTCGGGATCGTCATTTCTAGTAGGGTTCTATATTTGGTTCGTGTTCACGGGGTTTTAAATGAATTCCCGAGGGTCCATTTCAGATTTTATTTATACTGTGTGATTGTTGGTGCAACTGATATTGGTGACACCCATTTGTGCTCTATGTTCGCGGAGGTCTAGCTTGGTTGACCTCCGCGTTTGCGGAACCCCTCTCCGCGTTCATGGAGGACTGTCATAGGAACCTTCGCATTTGTGGATCAAGCCCTGTGTTCGCGGAGGATTGGAGAGTCTAAGGTTCCACATTCATGGATCCTTCTCCACGTTCGCGAAGTGCATCGATGTCTAAAACAATGAACTCTTTTAAAATATGGGATTTAAACCTTTTTTTACCATTTTTGATATTTTGAAGCTCGTTGTAAGAGAGGGAATTCAAGGTTTTCAAGAAAAATTGATTGGGTAACTATTTTCTAACCTATTTCATTGATTTACATTGATTACTTGATGATTTTAACTTCTAATTTTTGTACTTTAATGGTGTAAATTGGGGATTTTCGGATATGAATTTCCTAAACTTGGATCGTTTATTTCTCCCTCATCTTAACTCCATTTTCAAATTTGTTTTCACCATTGAGTTCCTTATTATGTGGAGAACATTTTCATATATTAATTTTTAAATTTTGACAATATTTTTTGGCATGTGATTTTTTATTATTTTACCTTTTTCTCTGAATTGAGTGATTTTAGTGTCATTAGATTCGTTATGTAATTGTGATGTCATATTTGAATAAAGTGTGGTGATTTGGAGTACCGAAAAGGGGGAGGGGGAGAAGCGGCAATTTTGACTTGATTTGGGACTTTATTTGAGGCAAGTGGACTTTTAACCTTTTGTTAAGTATGAATAAACCTTGTATGCTCTTATGTGTGTGGAATTGTGTACTTTGATGATAGAATTTCATTATCGTAGGTTTGATCATGATATGTTGGATGGAAGAATTGTTCATATGGAACTTATTGACAATCAATTAATTATGTATTTGAAATCTTGTGAATCATTCGATATGGATAGTGAGATAGTCCTTATATTGTGATATAATTGATATATTGACATTGTGGTGATATTGAGACACATGAGAATTTATCAGGTTCTAATGTTGAGATCGAGATTTAAATATATATACGAACATCTTGCATATTTTATCTCCCTGAATATGATTAATTGTCATTATTATATGTTGCTTGGTGATCCACTGTTGATGAAAAGCCAAAGGGAAATAGTTCCGACTAGAAAAAGAAAAAAAAGAGATAAAAGTCCGAAGGGAAATAGTTCCAGCCTGGTGACATGAGTCGATGGCATTATCGGTCATGATCACAGATTCACGGTCTATGTGCGGCCTCCATGGGTTCTGACTGAGGCAGACAACTATATCTGATCAGCTGATGTGTATTCTAGGACAGACATGCATCACGACTGTTTGACATTGCATTGCATGATATACATCTCATGGCATTCACTTCATCTCTTGTTATATTCGGTTGATGTTATTGTATGTTGTATACTTATCTTATCCCTGCTTGTGAGTAAGTGTTGGATCTACTTATGTATCGAGATATCATGCAGATGATGGGTATATCTATACTACTGTGATCTCTATATTCTATTATGCTGGGACTTTTTTGAGTGCAGGTTTGTAGTTTGGTGGATTGTGGTTGGGATTTAAGGAGTTACTTGTGTTCTTCATTGCTTTACTTTAGGTTAGTTCCATTTCGCTGAGTACCCTGTCGTTTGGTGCTCACTCCTTGCTACATTTTGTAGGTTGCGAGCCCAGTCCATCTTGCTAGATTTCTCTCTTTTGGATTCGAGCTTCCGAATTTCTTTTGAGTGTTTATGTCTTCAGTAAGCCTTTGAGGATTTCATCCTATGTTTTGTTCTATTTGAGGACTAGACATTTATAACTTGTACTTCTTTTGAGTATTCTACATTTAGAGGCTTGTACATGTGACACCAGTTCTTGGGATAGTAGTATTACGCTTTCTTCCACTTATTTATATTATTAGACTGCTATCTTCTGCTTTTGTAATTATTGATAAGTTATTGGGTTTTGGACTGACTTGCCTTGGTGGAATAGGTGAGTGTCATCACACCCGAATTTCAGGTCGTGAAAGTTTATATCTTTAAGATCAGACTGAAGCTGCAGCAAATAGAAAGCAGAGGATGGAGATACTCAAAGCTTAGGGAAATATTTATTAGCACCAAAGTAGGCAAGATTGTTCAACACCAACGAACAAGAAGAAGACTGCAAAAAAGGCAGACCAAAGTTAGCACATGAAAACATAGTATGCAAAAAAGTATAAATCTCATAAAGATAAATGATAATGGATAGTGTTTGCATCAATTATAAATACACCACCAATAGGAGATGTCACAACAAGAAGTTTAGATGCTTGATGAGGAGTTTCTGGAGAAAAAAAGTAAGTGCAGTCCATGTAGGAAATATATATTAAATGGAGTAAGGTTCAAGCAAAATTTTGAAAGTGCATGATCTCCAAAATAAGATGTAAAAGTGTTGAGATATCTAGTTAGAACAAATGTCCGTCTTAGTGACACAATTCATCGGTGGTTGAAAAGGTAAGAAGAACATAAACAAGGAAAAACTTAAGGGAAATGAAAAACAATAAGGGTGAAAGAAACTAAGAGTCAATACGACCTTTAACTCTCAGGAAAAAATGTTATGAAAACCAACAAGAGGTTGAAATCTTTTACGAAATGAAACACCAGGTTCATTTATTAATACATTTTGAATGCAAATTATAAAGGTTATAATTCTGCCTGCATTGCACTAGCCATTGGATAAATCAAAACCACTTAATAACAATATCCTAGAATTTACTCAATAAAGTTCTTCCACCTCTGGCAATAAGCATAAAAAGTAGTAGGAGCAGCATGGTTATATTTTCACTAATTAAAGTACAATTGAGTAGCTTTCAAAGGTTTTAAAGAGGAAACACTAGTCCTACTCATGAAGCTAGATAAAAGGAAAGCAGTGCTAGAGAATAAAGAGCAAGAGATGACAATCATAACCCCCAAAAGTGTGAGAATTGGCAAGAATGAACTGAAGAACTTACAATCCAGTCTTAATGAAGAAGTAGATGGGGTTAGAAGTACGGGAAAAATCTCAGACTCAATTACAAATGAATGTGAACCTAATTTCATGGAACTCAACAAGATTAAAAATAGAAATCTTATTACGAGTTTATTGCAAAAATAGAAGGCAGAGGTCTACTGCCTTCAAGAAACAAAGTTAAGACGAGAAGTTGAAGAAGCAACCAAATAACTATGGCCTTGTAGATGGATGAATGTGATTATATCAAAGTTGTGGGAAGTAATGGGGGGATCCTGCTAATGTGGGATAGCGGAGCTTGATCTGGGACGATGGTGGAAATAGGATAACACTTTATCCCTAAAGGTTTAGTCATTCTCACAATTGTTTTACTTGGTACCTCACTGGATTCTGTGTTCCACATACTAGAAGTGAAAAAACCATTATGCTAAGAGGAAATTAAAGCTTGTAGAGAGCTTTGTGAAGGCCCTTGGTTAACTTGTGGAGATTACAACACAAACAAATTTATATCAGAAAGAAAAGAGTGTTTCACTGGATAGATCGAGGACATAGAACTTCATGACTCTCTCAAATTACATACAAGTTTAGTTTCTATGGACGTCATCAAATCACTGTTAATGTATTGCCTTCAAGAAACAAAGTTAAGACGAGAAGTTGAAGAAGCAACCGAATAACTATGGCCTGAGAGAAAATTGCAGCTTGTAGAGAGCTTTGTGAAGGCCCTTGGTTTACTTGTTGAGATTACAACACAAAAAAATTTATATCAGAAAGGAAAGAGTGCTTCAGAATCACGAATGTGATCTTTAAAAGAGTGCTTCAGAATCACGAATGTGATATTTAACTTCTCTGGATGGATGGAGGACCTGGAACTTCATGACTCTCACAAATTATATACAAGCTTAGTTTCTATGGACGTCATCAAACCACTATTAATGTATTGCTAAAATCAAATTAGTTGATACCAAACTATGAAGCATATACAAAATCACCAGAAAATAAGGCCAACAAAAAACGAAATCTACCAGCAAACAAGGTTAACAAAAAAATAAACCTAGATAAAATTATATAGGGTAAAATTCAGAATTGAGACATTAGGTATTCCAAAAAGTAATTCTTAGGAAAAATGACATGAACTTACCTCGCGGAGAAAAGAAAACTCTAAGATGAGGCTCGATAATCCAAAGTTGACCCATAACTTATAGGCCTATAAGAATGGAAATCACATAAGCTCCACTTGCAAACATTGTGAATATTAATGCTTCAACTTATAAAATGAGTCTTAAGAACTTCAAGGTTTCAACTTGATGACTTTCTAATTTGAAGACATGGAGAATTCAGAACTTCCACTTGAAGACTTCAACTTACAAACTTAAAAAATTTGAAGACTTCGATTTGCCTACATGTTTGATTTGAGATCATAAACTATAGATTTGAAGAATTAAAGGTCAATACCCCTTTTAACATGAAGTCAAACGATGTACAACATATTGGTGATGCCTAAATTATTTAACTTAGGGAGTTGCCACCTAATTGTTTTTAAGGAAAATTAGGATACTTATTTTGCTAAAGTTATGCTAAATCAACTCCAAATTAATGGTCTATTTAACTTTATATGATTCTAGATAAGATTTGTCATTTGGAGAATTTAATTAGGTCAAATAGTTAGTGTTAGAACAATTAATTGCAAGTAATCAAATATATAAAAAAAAAAGGGAAGGAAGAGAATTGGGCCTTTGTCCCATTTCCTGTCCTAAGTCTAAAGGGTTGTTAAAGTTTGGGTTTTTAACCCCCCTTTGTCCTTGTATCACAGCATTATATATGACTTGTATGTCGATGTATACCAGATATATACTGGTGCATACAACCATTTTCTTTGCTTCCAAAGGACTTGCAATTATGACTTGAGTCTCTCTGAGTGCTGCTACAAAGGATTGTGGATTTTAGCCCATTTTTGTTGAAATATATTAGCTGGATATACACTGATATCAGTATATATCAGCCCCTCTTAATCTCTAAAACATGTAAGTGTTGCTTCTACAACCTGTAAATTGACTTCTTTAACCTGTAGCAGCTTCCTTTGAATGCATGGGCTGACTTGATGAGAAAATAACTCGATAATGTGCAAAGGAAAGTCCAAAATAGACTCGAATGATGTCACATGTATCAAAAATAAAACCATATATCTACTCATTTAAAGTTAATTAAAGGGATACATAATGATAACTAAGGAACTCAGTTGATGGTTATCCTACTGTATGAAAATAACCATAAAATTCTCAAAAGATAAGCATTTAAACATGTAAATGAACATTTCCATGAAAAATCAATGGCTAAGTAAACAAGATTAAAAATAGTGACTAAGTCTCAATTGTCACTGTATCTCCTGATGCAAATTAATAGCAAGAAACATGTCACTTGGACCATTATACTATGAAGTAAACAAGCTTTAATAGGAAGCGTCATTACAATATGCCTCAATTTCACAAATGTCATCATGAAACAGTGAATATTTACTAAGTTCTAAAGCATGTAATCACTTTACAAGGAAGGGCAAGCGTCGTATCAAGGAAGCATAAAGGATATTTGGATAATAATTCAGTATGAAAACAGAGCATAACTCATCATATATCCAACTAAACTTTGGAATCGTGAAAGGAGAATTTAAAAATTAACAACTTGCCAAAATAGGTATTAACCTTTTCAAAAGGGGCAACTAACCTGGAAGAAACAAGATTACATAGTTTCTGCAAGTTTGGGAATCATTTAGTGCATGTCAAACAGCTTCTAAATACTATTAAATGATCTAATCACATCAGAACAACAAGAAACCAAAGAAACAAATGAGATATTTCTAGTAAAACATTGGAGTTTCATGGACAATGCATACAAGATTATCTTCCTAACACATGAAAATGTAGTGAAGCAGTAAAGGCATAGCAGATTGTATCCTAGTGAAGAGCATTTCAAAGCTAAGGGAAAGAGCGAGATGTAAGTACAACAAGGATGAACATAACAGTGAATACGAAGCTTAAACCAGTACGAAAGAAACACTTAAACAGCCTATGGGTATCACATTAAGCACATAAAGAATGGAAGAACCAAATGAGAAACCCATCTATATTTCAAACGTAAAAGTAAGGAACTGGAAAAATAAAGGAGTGCAATATTAAATAGTCATTGAAGTTACATATAGAACATATAAATCAAGACATTAAGAGAAAAAAAAGGAAATAACAGTAACATAACAGGGGAGCCTAATTTTCACATTACATGAACATACACACGTAAAATACACTATATGAAGAATAAGGAGTTGCTGACTTCGAACAATATAGAACCATCGAGTTTCATCTTATTTCCAAACACGTTGAGGAAATAATAGATTTAGGTAGAGAAAAAGAGATAAACAGGGCTTCAAAGGGTAGTATTACCTCTTGCTGGGCAAGAACCAGGACAACGACGACGAGGAGCTTGATTTGTGAGGTAACTCACCACGAGAAAGCTGAAAAATAAAATTGAAAAGTCGACCAGCGACAACGCTAACTTTCAAAAACTCCAAAATTTACAATTCTAAAATTGTCTATTTTTCCAAGAAAGGCCCTCCTATATTTTTTGAACCCCCTTTAACAAAGGAGAAAGAGAGGTTTATATAGAGATGAATTAGAGTAAGAATTGGGGGGAAAACCGACCAAAAAATTAGAGAATATTCAAATTCCCAATTCTAAAACTTATCTAGGACCAAGGAATATTCTGACTTGGTTCCAGAATCTCCATCGGATTAACAATGGGAGTCGTTTGATTTGGAATTTTGGATCAAGGATGAGAGGAAAAATGTGATTTTGACACTTGGATGAATTTGAACGTTGAGGAGTACAGGTTGGTGTCATTTGGTGCTATACGTCGATGAAGAAGAGGAAGATGCATAGGGGTCGCGTGGTCGCATCTAAAAAATTAAGAGAAAAAAAGGGCAGGAAAAGAGGTGCATGAGTTATGTATGTATTGGATTGGAAATTTGGAATAAATGATTGGGTTGGGGTTTAAATGATTGGGCCGACAGAATTGGTTCAAAATTTGATCAATTTTGGGTTTGAAAAAGGGTTAATAAATGGGTGAAATTGATTTTAAAAAATGGCTATTTAAAATTATAATTATGACCAATTTAGGTTTAAAACAGAGTCAAATCAGCTGGTTAATTTAGATACAAGACGAATTAAATTAAATCAATTAATGAGCTTCTTAAAATTATCAAAGTGAAATAATTAACTTAATTATTAATTAATACTTTCAAAAATAATTTATAATTAAACTAAGATAATTAATAATATATATATATATATAAAAGAAAATATATATATTAACACCAAAAACAACTTAAAATATTTTTTGAATTTTCCAAACATAATTATTTCAACTTATTGAAAAATTGAAGAAGCTCAATAATTAATTTATATTATGGAGGGTAAAAATTGGATGTCAACAAAGACTTCAACTTTCATATCATAGGGGGTTTTGAAGACTTCAACCTACAGATTTGGAGAATTTGAAGACTTCAACTCACGTACTTAGAAGATTTAAAGACTTCAAGTATATTGTTAGTAAAGCTCATATTTGATAAAGGTTTGCCCCCATCGAGTCACCACTATTTGGTATAAGTATGAAGTTTGATGAAAGATACTTATAGCTTTAACTCTCATGTAAGAGATCAAGTGGGGACATGTGGTTTTTGACACTCAAGCAACTAAACTTAGAACATAATTATAAGTGTCTACATAGCGAAGGGGATCGAGTCACAATGTAGTTCTGAAAGAGCGAGGGATTTTTTTGTGTGTAGGGGTGCCTACACAGTTTATACTCTTGGGGGCTAGGAGTAACATGCAATGTATGCTCATACATTAAGGAGCGTCATCTCAATTTAAAGGTAGTACCTCTTGAGAAATTTTGCATTTATGGGACCAATCCTTATGCCATCAACTTCAACAAGATTGTAAGTGTCATTTGAATACATTCCTGTACTACATATGGTTCATCGCACTTTGAGGTGAATTTACCCCAGACTTATTTGAAGTAATAAAGGGTCTTCTTACTACAAGGACTTGGTCTCTGACTTGAAAGCACCTCAAACGAACCTTTTTATTAAATGCACGAGATAGACAAGTTTGGTAGCATTTAAGGTTTTATTTAGTTTTGAGCCTCTTTTCATCAAGCATTTCTAACTCACAGAGGCATAGTCGAGCATTTTCTTCTTCGATAAGTCCCTCTTGAATACCAAGTCTCAAGGAAGGTATTTGTTGCTTAAGTGGTAGGACTGTTTTAACTCCAAAAGCAAGCGAATATGGGGTTGCTTGAGTTGGTGTGTGATATGTTGTCCTATATGCCCACAAGGCTTCTTCCATTCTTTCATGCTAGTCTTGTTTGAACTTGGAGATCACTTTCTTCAGAAGATTGCATAGAATCTTAGTGAATGTTTCGACTAGACCATTGACAGTAGCATGATACATAGAAGATTCGCGCTACTTGAAGCCAAAGAAATCACAAAACTTATTCATCAATTTGTTATCAAATGGCTTTCCATTGTCGGTTATCATGTACCGAGGAATGCTAAATCAGTAAATGATATTCACTCGAATGAAGTTTGCAACATTCTTCTTCTTTACTTCTTTAAGAGTGATAGCTTTGGCCCATTTTGAGAAGTAATATGTTGCGGTTATGATGTATAGGTGTCCACCGAAAGATTTTGATAGTGGTCTAATAACATCCAATCCCCCAGCATCGATTGGCCAAGGTGCAATGTCGGGTGTAAAACTTCAGGAGGTTGATGTATGAAATTTGCATAGAATTGGCAAGCCTTGCACCTTCAAACATAGTCTAAGCAATCTTTTACCATGGTGGGCCAATAATTTCCCATTCTCTTTATATGAAAGTGGAGCTTTGGTCTAGATTGATGTGATCCACATACTACTAAATGTGCTTCTTGTAGAGTTTGGTCTGCTTCTTCCTCTCCCAGACATTGAAGGAGTACTCCCTCAAATGATCTTCTATATAGTATGTTCTTATAGTAAAGGAAACAAGGTGCACGGCGACGAATGTCAGTCCTTCTTCTTACATCTTATGGAAGTATCCCATAACATAAGTAGTCAATAATAGTTTGTCGCCATTTCTCTTTTTTGGCTTTGAAAATCATGATAACATACTCAAGCTTATTCTCCATCATCTTCATCCGATGGTGGTACTACCCATTTTTGGTAGATAGTAACTTGTGTCTGATCAGGAAGAGCCAGAGTTGAAGCTAGAGAAGCTAAGGAATAGACTGTTTTATTTTTCTTTATTGGCACATGTTGGAAGGTCACATCTCCGATCCACCCTATCAATGTTTTTAGCATAATAGTGATATGGGCGCAGTTCAGGCGTCTTGACCTCATAGGTTCCCAAAAGTTGTTTAATCACTAACTGAGAGTCATCAAAGACTTGCAACTATAATTATTTCATGTTAATGACCATTTCGAGTCCAAGTATTAATACTTGATATTCCGCGACATTATTGGAGCAAGATAGTTTCAATGTAAAAGAGAATGGTAAGACCTCTCCTCGTGAAGTGACAAACGCCACGCCAGCGCTAGCTACGCCATTATGTGCAGCCCCATCAAAGTACATCTTCTAAGAAGGTTGTATTTCAATGGCCATCACATCTTCATCGAAAAGCTCATTAGTTAACTCTCAATCATCTGGAATCGGATAGTCTGCCAAGAAGTCTGCTAATGCTTGTCCCTTTACAACTTTCTCAGGTACATACATGTTCTCAAACTATTGGGATTGGAGGTACCACCTTGCCAATCAATCATTGAGGACTAGTTTTGACATGACAAACTTGATGGGATTTGATTTTAAAATGAGACGAATGACGTGAGCTTGAAAATAATACTTCCTCTTTTGAATTGAGAAAGCTAGCGCCAAACATAATTTTTTGATTGGCGAGTAATTCAACTTATTTGGTGTCATCATTATGCTCAAGTAGTAGAGGGAGTTTTCCTTGCCTTTACTATTTTCTTAAGATAATAGGGCTCTTACGGACCTTTTTTGTGTCGCAATATAGAGTACCAATGACTTTCTAAGTATAGGGGCTGCTAGAACTGGAGGATTCGCCAGATATGCTTTGATACTTTCAAAATCTTCGCTACATATTTGGTCCAACTTAAAAGGAATACCGTTTTTATAAGATGATGGAATGGTTGGCATCTCCCTGTTAAATTTGAGATGAAACTCCTCAGGTAAGCTAAATTTCCTTGAAGGCTTTTTAATTCATGAATGTCTCGAGGCTTGGTCATCTTCAAGATTACATCACATTCAGCTTAATTGATCTCAATCCCTTGATGTCGCATAATAAAGCCAAGAAACTTGTCAGAAGTAACCCCAAAGGTACATTTCAATGGGTTCATCCTTAGTTAATATCTTCGGAGGAATTCAAACACCATTCTTAAGTCTTTCAAATGGTCGCCCCTCTTTCTCTACTTTACCACTAAGTCATCAACATAACATTTGATATTTTTGTGGAGTAAATTATCAAATATATTCTGCATAGCCCTTTGATATGTGGCACTAATATTTTTTATACCAAAACACATCACTTTGTAACAATAAATACCTTTAGGGGTGCAAAATACAGTGAGTTCTTCATCTTTTGGTGCCATGCAGATTTAGTTATAGCTAGAAAAACCATTCATGAATGACATTGCTTCATAACCAGTGGAAGCATCAATCATTAACTCTGGAATAGGAAGTGATAAATCATCTTTTGGACATGCATTATTGAGATCTCTAAAGTCAACACACACTCAAATTTAATTATTCTTTTTTCTAACGGGAACGATACTTGAAATCCATGTAGGATATTTAACCTCACGAATGAAGCCTGCCTCAATGAGTTTGTTGACTTTATTCTTGATTAATGGAATCAATTCTGGCCTAAATTATCTTTGGGCCTACTTGATAGGACAAGCACCATTCTTGACTGTCAATTGATGGACCACTATTTTAGGATCTAAGTCAGGCAATTCTTTGTAACTCCAAGAAACGACATCACTATATTCTTTGAGTATATTCATATAAGTGCTTTCTTCATCAGCTTCTAGAAAGGCACTCAAGTAAGTTGGTCTTGAATCTTCGTCGGTGCTAAGGTTAACTTCCTTTAAATAATCTATTATGGCCTTCACTCCTTTTTCCAGTTCTGGTGGAACGTCTCCTGTGCTTTTTTCTTCTCGTGGATCATTGTCATTAACAGATATATGATAGAACCAATTAGTATCTTCCAGATCTCCATCAATAGATGAGACATCAAGCTCACTCAGGTTGTAATATGACATGAGGAGCCTACACTTTCTTCATATGAAACCATAAGCTCCACTCAACATTTCATCCTAGAGGGAATCATTCTTTAGATATCCTTTTGGATAGGCGAAACCAGTGTAGTCGCCCTTAAGTAACTTCGTTGACGTTTGTTATTCTTTTTGTTTAATTGTCCTAAACTATCTAACACAGAAGTCCTTGTAGTAGGTCTTCCAAGTTGATTAAAAACAGAAGGTCTTTTATTAGAAGAAGCAGACTCATCTTCTATAGTGATATAATTGATACTTGCCCTTCTTATGGAGATACAAACTGGCAGTGTTTGGATTTATCCTAATCCTTGGTATGCTTGCTTGGTTAGGGTTGTATCCAGACTTTGCAAATAATTTGTAAGCATTTGGGTCGAAGCCTTTTGTACACTTTATAGGGAGTGGCATATCTTGAGATGAATTTTGAGCCATAAACTTTATGAGTAGCTTTGGATACAAGTTGATTGCATCAATAAGTTTCATTGGGAGAGTTAGCCTTCTAGTATATTTCCTTAAACATCAGATAATTGACCCTCCTCTTTCTTGTCACGACTCGAGAGTAGGGCCTAGATGTGACATGGAAAAAGAGAACCCGAAAGTCCTCGATCAAGCCATTTTAGCATCAAGTTCCACATCATTAGTTTGGAAGCACGTAAAATAACAAGAAGCACATAATTCTAAGGGATTTCAGGACTTTGGACTCAAGTTATGGGAATATCATTTGGAAGAGGATTTGCATGAATCACATAGCACATAACAAATACGTTCTAAGGGATGGGTAAGTATGACTCAAACTATGGAGGAAAGAAGGGGCTTGGGACTTTCCACATAATCACATTCCCATAAAAGAAACATATCATAATAACATAAGCATAGCCATAGTCAAAACATAATATAGTCATAGCATCTTAAATAAGCATATAATATGGCATACAATAAAATCTAATATGCCCAATAATGCCTCTACATAGAATAAGATGGGGGCCACGACATGCCCCGAGCCACCCTCAAGTCATAAGATAGAAAAGAAATAACATAACATAAGATAGAGGAAGGTGGGTCTTGCCCTTGGAATAAAGGGCTCACCACTAGCAACAATCCAAGAACACCAAGCTAACCATCCAAAGGTGGATAGATATTGTCTCTAGTCCCTACATGGTTAGATCATGTAGATGAAGAGTATGGGTTAGTACATATAATGCACTAAGTATACGGGCATGCAATGCATATGTCATGAACATGAAATCCTGCAAAAATAGGTTAGATGGCAAGGGCACATATACATAGAAAGAAGTATATAGGCAAAGAAGAATATTATGTCAATATGCCATGAAATCCATAATGCATGAATATGATAGTTTCATAGTCATAGCGGAGATGTGACCTCAACCGACAACAAGAGAGACCAAGCAAGCTACTACTTGGAATTGGACTACTTGCCAGGTAGATCCCAAGTAAACCCTAAAAAGGGCAATACAAGTCAATCCTAAGATAGGAGAATCCTATGTTGGCACATGGTTTGAGGGAAGGAAGTATGGATCCTTGGAGACAGTCCACCCCAACTTCAATCCCTCGGTGCTAAGTCTTATCTCACGAGAATACATATACGTATACGAGATTTCAAACGGAGGTTTGTCTTTCAAAACACTACAATGCAAGGTTGGGCTCAAAAGCCAAATCATAGTTCAAGTCTTTTCATATAGAGAGGCTAAAAAGCCAAAACAAGAGTTCAAGTATCAAGTGCAAGGATCAATGCATAGGAGTAGCTCATTCAAGGCAAGTACAAGATGGTGTAAAGATGCTCAATGACCAAGTCAAGACTAGATGTGATCATATTCTAGTCATATCCCATGTCGTTCCAAAATCAAGTCAAGTCAAGTCAAGGTGGGACTAAACCCATAACAATAGTTTCATCAAAATCAAGTTTCAAGTATGCATATGCCATGAATGATGAGATGAGTAGCATGGGAAATTAGAATTCATAATTTAAATTCGTAATAAAAGTAATTCATAAGTAATTCAAAGTTAAATCAATAATTAAAACTCAATTAACATTACCCATACATAGATTTAAAAAGTAAGGGGACATGCATAATTAAACCTTCATAAAATCAATGAAATTCAATAAATTAGGGCTTAATTCACTTTAAAATCAACAATTAAATACAGTCCATACTTCAATTTAATTAAATCATTCATAATTTAAAAGACCCAATTTCAAAGTAAGCATAATTTCATAAAATCAATGGAAGAAATTCATTTGGGACTTCATGGTTGAAAGGAGCCATGAATAAATTCCCACATACCTTAATTACCAAGAAGCTTTAGAGAGAAGAGAGATCGAAGAAGAAAGTTTCCTTGAATTCCAATTCCAACCTTCAACCCACACTTGGAAGAAGGCCTTTGGAAAAGAGATTTTTGAAAATATTCTAAGTGTTGAAAGAATTTGAATTGAATGAAGGAGTATAGGCTAAATTCAGGAGTTTAGGAGGGCTTAGAAAGACTAAAACGTCTTTAGGAATCACTAAAATTATAATTAAATTATTAATGAAACAGCGATAAAAATCCATCAACGTCACCCTTGTGACAACTACACGGACACCGTGTAGTGACTCACGGATTATGAACTCCTCCATAAAGTGACACATAGAAAATATTTCATCCACGAAAGTCCAAGACGGTAATTCCATACTTAGAAAACTTTTGTCTCTTGTAAAGACCTGAAAACTTTTGAAAATGCCTTATGATTGGTCTTTTATGATGTTATATGGTCATGGTTGAATTTTGGTAGTCATGGATTAAGTTTAAGTGGCCGAATGCAAAACAGATCATTTGGTAGCCTAGAGAGGCCGTTTGAGCAATATATTTTGAGAAATCATAACTTTTGATGCGGATTGAACCGTATGCGCTACTGCATATCAAATTAAATCACTTTAAGTTATCTTCGCAACGCAACTGGTTTCACTTAATTCGGAATTCCTATGAGGAGGTTATGGCGCAAACAGTAAGACTGCCCGTAATTTGATAAACGCTGGGAATAGGCCCTGAAAATGACCCAAGGCTAGGACCACGGACCGTGTGAGGGTCCACGGTCCGTGTGAGGGTCCAGTGAGTTCAGGGTGGTCAGGACCCACCCCAGAGACCTCAAACGGTCCGTGTGGATGGTCCGTCAAGTGGGGCAGTAAGTTGGCCAAGGTGTGGGTTGATTTCTGGGCAAAGTGTGGCTCCATGGACCAGTACATGGTCGGTGTGAAGCCACACGGCCCGTGATAACCCTTCGTGAAGTGTTACAGAAAGTCCCCCGAGAGTTCGTGTTGAAAACTTGGCCAAGTAATGCCACACGGGAAATTGTACGACCAGTGTACCTATAGACGATCACTGTAGCTCAACCGTGTAGCACTGTGTTTCAGTTAATAGTATGTTTCATTAATGGTATTTTCATAATTTAATTAATCCCTAAGCCCCTTTTAGGCATTCTAACATCCCCTAAACCCCCTTAACCTAACCCTAACCCCTTTTCTTCTATTCTAAGGCTCCTCATTACTTTTTGAAAACTCCTAAACACTGTTGGCCTCCATTGTTGAAAGCTTGAAGAAATTTGGGGAAGACAAACCTTGCTTGCTTGATTCTTCAATTTCTTTGGTGATTGTAAGGTATGTGGATTTTGATTCAAGGATTTCCTTTCATGCTTGAAGACCCAAGAACCCTCCTCTTTAAATTTGATTTTTAAGTTTTCAATTAAGGTTGAGTTCTTTAAATTTTGAAGTAATTAGTTGAATGGGATTATGTGTTGTAGAAGATAGGTGTTTTAAAGTTGATTTAAACTTGAATTTCATGAAGGTTTAATGGTGTTGATGATGATCAAGTATGCATGTCTCTTATACCTTTAAATTATACATGGGTACTACTTGAATGGTGCTTTAATGGTAGATTTAACTTGAATTTCTCATGAACTACTCTTGAATTGAATGTAAAGTTGAATTCCATTACCCGTGCTATTCTCATTGTTCCTCATAGCATTGCATGCATGATTCATGGTTTATGATAAACGTTTTGATGTGGGCTAAGTCCCAAACATGTCTATGACTTTGATTTTTAACAAGTATGGGTTAAGGCTAAGTTGTGATCACACTAAGTTTATGCTATGGCTCTTTGAGCAACATGGGTGTTTACACCACTATGATTTGACAAGCATGATATGTATGGAGATACTCTTATGCATGAAGTATGACATGAAAGATGTTTGGCTTTTTAGCCCATGATGCATGACTATAAACTATATTTAACTCCCGTTAAGTATGCATGAGAGTATTTGAAAGTATGTTTGGCTTCTAAGCCCAAGTATGCATGATTTGAAGTTCAAATGTGAAGATTCATTTTAGAAGCATGAATAGGTATATATGTATACGTATTCTTGTGGGATATGGACTTAGTACCGAGGGATTGGAGTCGGGGTGGGCTATCTTCACAGGGTCCATACTCCTTTCCGTCAAACATGTGCCTGCATAGGCATGATATGATATGGTATGTAAATCCTTCCGAAATGGGAGACTCGTAAGGAAGATGGCCATCACACCAAAATGAGAGACCCGTAAGGTGTGAAGTGATCTACCCTTGGCAAGTAGACACCCTCATCTCGATGTGAGGGCCTGACATCGGGAGTTCATGTACTAGCTCGCATGGATTGTGATGTCGGTTATGGTTTCATCCCCTCTATATTAAGCATTGTGGTATTTCATGCATCATGAATTCATGGCATATCGTATATTGTCCTTTCTTATATTCACTTCTATATATGTACCCTTGACATGTAGGTTGCTATAGGCTCATGTGCATATGCATTTGGTTGCTCGCATACTTAGTACTTAATCGTGCTAACCCATATTCCTTGTCTACATGTTCTAACCCTGTAGGGACCGGAGTATACTTCCACATTCTACTGGACGACGCTTGATCATTGTTGAAGACTTTGCTAGTGGTGAGCCCTTTTGTTCAAGGGCAATAGCCACCTTCTATCTACCTAGTTATTATGTTATTTTCCTTTTACTTATGTATTGAGGGTGAGCCTCAAACTATGTTGAGGCCCCGCTAGATCTATGTAGAGGCTTGTTGGATGAATCTAAACTCTTGTACGTTGACTTGTTATGTTAAACCTTATGATTATGGAAGTTATGCTTATTATCCTTGATTATGAGAATTATTATTTATTATGCTTATGACTTGACTGTTGGGGATTGTGATTTGACTATATGTCTATATGAAAAGTCCCATAACCTCCGTGTGCCCCATAGTTTGAATCCTACTTACCCGTTCCCTCAGATATAATTGTTATGTGCAACGTGAATCCATGCTTATCCCATTCCCGATGACATTCCCATAGCTTCAGTCCAAAGCCCCAATTCTCTTAGAGCTTATGTGTTATGTGTTTAACTTCCGCGCTTCCGAATCGATGATGTGTGTGATGATGCTAAGATGGCTTGATCGAGGACTTTTGGGTTCTCCTTCGCCATGTCACATCTAGGCCCATATTCGGGTCGTGACAAAGATGGTATCAAAGCCCTAGGTTCATAATGATCTTCGGAGTCCAACATGCCGCATCAATTAGAATCTTGTTCATGGCTATGACGACGTTTTAGGAATTTCCTCATTTCATTTCTTCATTATGTCGTGCCATAAGATCTTACGGTGACTCTTTCTAAACTTTGGTTTTTTGTCGCTCTTTCAAAAAATGCCTCCCAGAAGAGCTCCCCTTCCCCATCATGCTCCCGAAGTTGAGGAACTAGCTCCTAGGGCACCGGTTGAGGAACAGGTATCCCATGCTGAGTTCAGGAATGTTATTTCAATGTTGGCCCAAGTTGTGGCCAACCAAGTTCGGCCTGTCAATTCAGTCAATGTGGGTAATCCGACCTCAAGGGTGAGGGACTTCACCCATATGAACCCTTCGAAATTTCATGGATCTAAGGTTGATGAGGATGCCCAAGAGTTCGTTGATGAACTCACTAAAGTCTTGGCAATTATGGGTGTGAGTTCGGAGGAAAAGACAGAGTTAACAGCTTACAAACTCAAGGGCGTGGCTCAAGTATGGTATAATCAAAGGCTTGTTGAGAGGGTGATGGATGTGAAAGTTGGATGGGAGGAACTTAAGATGGCCTTTCTTAATCGGTTCTTCCCACTTGAGCTTAAGGAGGCTAAAATGGCCAAGTTTATTAATCTCCAACAGGGTAGCATGACAGTGAGGGACTATGCCCTCAAGTTTACAAAACTCTCCAAGTATGCTCCTATGCTAGTCTCGGATCCCCGTGCAAGAATGCACCAGTTCATCTCGGGTGTATCGGATTTGGTTGTGAAGGAGTGTCGAACGGCTATGCTTATTACGGAGAT
>JBCEWC010002093.1:0-36421 GCA_038996855.1 Solanum aculeatissimum
ATTATTCTTATGATATGAATGTTAGGGATTTGAATGACTATGTGCTTATGTGGTAAGTCCCATAATCCCGGTGTGCCCCCATAGTTTGAATCCCAAGTCCCCAATTCCCTAAAATTTATATGTTATGTGTTTATTTTCTGCGCTTCCGAACCGATGATGAGTGTAATGATTCTATGATGTCTTGATCGAGGACTTTCGGGTTCTCCTTTGCCATGTCACATCTAGGCCCCCTATTCGGGTCTTGACACTTATACTATTTTTAACTTGCATATTATGTTGGTGTTTGAGTTGAGCTAATTCTTCCTTTGAGTATCTTTGATGCATGTTATTCCATTCAGTCATATTACATATTGTATATTCCACGTACTGATATCATTCGATATTGCATTCTTTCATGATGCAGATACAGGTGTTAGGGATCCTCAGCAGATGATTTGTTGAAGATTTTTAGCATTCTACAGAGTTGGTGAGTCCTCCTACCATTTAGAGGATTATCTTTTATTTCAATTTATGTCTTTTTTTTCCTAGTTTGAGGTAGATTTGGGATTGTCTTGGGACCTTCATAGTAGCAGAGGCTTCATAAACAGAGTCAAATTGATGTACTTGAAGTTTGTTTTGAAAACCATTTTTATTAATATAGAGTTAATTATTTGAGTTACTGGTTTATTGATTGTGACGTCCTTAAGCCTGCATGAACATTTATTTGATTCTATAGAGTTTTTGATAATTGAGCAAGTGATGAGATCAAGTGGTTCGCTTAGGAGCCAACAATGGTTTCTGAGTGCCAACTACGCCAAGGACACCCTCTCGGGATGTGAAAAACTTGGTATGAGAGAACATAGTTCAAGAGTCCTAGGGTGTCTGTGAAGCTGTGTCTAGTAAAGTCTTTACCACACTTATAATTAAGAGGCTATGGGACGTTAAGAAATTGTTTCACTTCTTTGCATTCTGAGTTTGTGTGATAGAGTTTTTACTCTATAAAAATTTCTTTCTAACTCGTACATTACACATCTATAGACAATGCCTTCAAAGTCTTTCACCTGTCAGAGAAGCCCCGCTAGCACTAAAGTTCCCACACCAGAGGTGCCTATAGGATCGAGTACTAGATAACAACCTATAAGGACTACTGAAGCTCCTTCAATACCTACCGATTGACCCGCTCTATACTTAAAGGATGTATTTAAGGGAGTCATAGTTGTGCTCACCTAACTAGTGGATGCACAGCCAGGTAAATAGATTACCCCTACTCCAAACACCAACAACCAAGAGCGTCAATTTTTGTGAAGATCAGAGATTTCTTAAGTGTGAACCCACCATTCTTCACAGGGGCTAAAGTTGATGTGGATTTGCAAACCTTTATAGATGAGATGTGGAAGGTTCTAAAAGTAATACATGCGACTAGGACTAAGGGAGTGTATCTTGCCTCCTATCAACTCGAGGATGTGGCTCACATTTGGTACAACCAATGGAAAGAAAGTCATGATGAGGATGTGGATCCTGTAGTCTGGGATGAGTTCAAAGATGCATTCCTTGATCACTTGTTTCCTAGGGATTTGAGGTAAGCCAAAGAGGAGGAGTTCATGAATCTGAAATAAGAGAAGATCAAAATCAAGGAGTATAGCCTTAAGTTCACCCAACTATTGGGATAAAAGATTATATAGGCTCATAAAAGTGAGGGAGACAAAAGCTTATGACTTAGATCAAGTGAAGTGCATCAAGTATGAGGGAGGTGAGGTGTTGGTGGATGAAATCGTCATTAAGCAGAGGTGATAAGCATACTTCCACAAACTCTTAAATAAGAAAGGAGGTAGGGACTTTATGTTGGGTAGTTTGACACACACTCATAGTCTTCGGGATTTTTGGTATTGTAGGTGTTTTAGGGTTGAGGAGGTTAGACGTTCTATTAGTAGGATAAGCAAGAGGAGATCGATCGATACCGATATGCTTTTGATGGATTTTAGAAGCGCATTGACAAGACGGGGTATGGAGTAGTTAACTAGGTTGTTTAATGTTATTTTTAAGATAGCTAAGATGCCTCATGAATGGAGGTGTAGTAAAATGGTTCTAGTTTACAAGAAAAAAGTGATATCTAAAACTATAACAATTATAGGATTATCAAATTGTTAAGCCACACTATGAAGGTCGTCTAGGAGAGAGTGGTAGAGATGAGAGTGGGGAGAGGAGTGTCCATTTTAGAAAATCACTATGGATTCATACCGGGGTGCTTGACTTATGAAGCAATCCATCTTGTATGGATACTGGCAGAGAAATATTGAGAGAATAAAAAAAGAAACCTCCGTATGATGTTCATCGATCTTGAGAAGGCCTATGACAAAGCGTCAAGGGCCATCCTCTGGAGGTATCTAGAGGCTAAAGGTGTCCTGATGGTGTATGTTAGGGTGATAAAGGATATGTATGATGGAGCCAATACTAGGATTAGAATTGCGGGAGGAGACTCGAACCATTTTCCCGTTGAGATGGGATTACATCAAGAATCTGTATTGAGTTTTTTTTTCTTTTTGCCTTGATGATGGATGAGCTAACATTGTCTATTTAGGGGAGGTTCTATGGTGTATGCCATTTGAGGATGATATACCGATTGATGACACCACTAAAAAACTAGCAAAAAATGATGGAAGAAAAAGTGACGGACAGTGTCTCTAATGAAAAGCGAAGGACATTGAGATGTTGTCCGTTCCTTTCTTTAATTTTTTATTTTGTTTTTTTAATTACAAAAAGTGACGGATTGTGACTATAAGTCCGTCGCTTTTTCTGGTGAAGTTTTTTGACAAATAATTTTTTAATAAATAATTAATTATTTAATAAAAAAGCAATGTCATCCGTCGCATTTGATACAATTTATTTTTTTTTAATTTTAAAAAAGTGACATCATCCCTCGCTTCTTTGAATTTTTTTTGTATAATTTTTTAAAAATATTTTTTGTTTTATAATTTATTTAATTTTTATTTTTTTAGCAAAGCTACAGACTGCATCTCTTCGTCCATCATATTTTTAGTCAAAGTTTTTTAATACGGAACTACGGACTAAACGACGCAGTCCGTCGCTCTCCCTTTGATATTACAAACCACATAGCCCATTTTCCTCTCATTTTTCCCCTCTCCTAAATATATTTTCTCACTCTAAAAACCCTCTCCTCCCTTGTTTTCTTTGTCGTCGCCCCTTCCCCTGCCGTGTGCCACCGTCGGACAAAGCTACCACTGCTCTGCCGCTCCCCCCCCCCCTTCCCATCACCCTAAGGTGCTAATTTTCTTCTACTTTTTGCTTCATTTTAGTGTTTTTAGTTATTTCTTTTCTTCTTTATAATTTTTAGATTTTGTAACTTGTTAGTTAGTGTATTTCACTTATCTTGTTGATATTATGATATTAAAATACTTATTTTGTGTATTTAATAGTGAATACATGAATGAAATTATTGTTTTGATTTTACGGCTATAGTTTGAATTTTAGTTTTAGAATTTAGATTATGAATTGGGTACTATTGTGTTGGAATAATATTTTTATGAAGTTACAATGCTATTAGCATAGTTAATTTGTATATTTTGTGTGAATTAGTGAATAAATATTTCAGGGTTTTAGTTTGAAAATGGAATTTTTTGAATGCGATTGTAAACTAGGTACTTTTTAGTTGGAATTGAATTGTTGTTGAAGTTAAAATATTATTAACTGTAATGACCTTGAAGGTCATTTTTGGCATTTTAGACTTAATTACCATTTTTTCCTTTCCGAAAGTTGTCTTGGGTCATTTTTAAATAAGTCTAATAGTCGAATTTTGAAAATTTTATAAAAAGTTGGAGTGTTGTAAAAGAAAGAATTTTCAAAGGCTTAAAGTTCGAAATTTTGAGTTTTGGGGTCATTTCGAGTTTTGAATATCAAAATTCAATTTCGTCAATTTCATCAGTTCCAAAATGTTGAAGCCGATCTAGGAGAACTTGCAAAACAGAACTCGGAGTTAAAAAAAAACTTTAGGCTAGACTTATTTCAACTATTTCCATTGATTAATTTGTGTTTTTAACTTCTAATTGTGGGTTTTAATGATGAAATTTGGGGATTTTTGGACTTTGAATTCCTAGACTTAAAATATTGATTTCTCCCTCATCTTAACTCTGTTTTTGAAACCGTGTTCACCGTTAAATTCCTTATTACATAGAGAATATTTTTATATATTTAATTTTTAAATTTTGACTACATTTTTTTACATGAGATTTTTTACCACTTTATCATTTTTCTCCAATTAATTGATTTTACTGTCATCAGACTCGTTATGTGATTGTGATACCATATGTGAATATATGGTAATTTGGGGTACCGTAGGAGGGTAAAGCGGCGATTTTGACTTGATTTGAGATTTTATTTGAAGCACGTAGACTTCTAACCTTTTGTTAAGTATAAATGAACCTTGTATATTCCTGTGTGTATAGAATTGAGTATTTAGGGTAGAATTGTATCATTGTAAGCTTGATCATGACTTCTTGTACTGAATATTTTTTCATATGGTGCTACATTGATTTTTATTTATCTGCGAATTCGTAATCTATGTGATCTTCTGAATTATTTGACATTGATGATATTGAGATACTGATGATATTGAGACATTGTTGATATTGAGATACGGATGATACTTAGACATTGATGAATTGAGACACTAATGATATTCAGACATTAATGATATTGAAACACTGATGATATTAAACTATTAATGAGATTGAGATATTGAGATCATTATGATATTGATACAATGATATGATTGTGATCATGTACATTGCATTTATTATTATTTGTGCATTGATACTTATGATGAATAGGGTTGAGATGTGAGTAAGGTAATATATGGATTGGTGATCGAGGTCTTTACCGGTCTGGCTGAGGTAATATGCCAGCAAATATTGGGTCCGAGGAGATTTTTGGACAAGTGAAATGAGTTGAGATCATTGTCGGTCATGATCACAAATACATGATCTTTGTGTGACCCCCATGGGTTCCGACTAATACAATACATCCGCTCAGTGAATGTGTATTCTAGGACAAATATGCATCACAATTACTTGACATTTCACTGCATTATATATATTTCATGGCATCCACTCTATTCCATTTCATATTTGGTTGATATGATCATATATTATTTATGAGGTTATATACTTATATTATTTTTTATTGTTTGATAGTGTTGGATATACTTATATACCTGTGTATTGAGATATTATGCCAAATGATGAGTATATTTACACTACTGTGATTTGTATACTATATTGTGTTGAGACCTTTTTGAGTGCAGGGTTGTAGTTTTGCAGATTGTGATTGGGATTTAAGAAGTTACTTGTGTTCTTCATTGCTTTACTTTAGGTTAGTTCCATTTCGTTGAGTACCCTATTGTTTGGTGCTCACCCCTTGCTATATTTTGTATTATGAGCTTGGTCTATCCTGCTAGACTTCTATTTATTGGATCGAGCTTTAGGATTACTTATGAGGTTGTTACTTTGTCTCCAGCAGGACTTCGAGGATCCCATTCTAAGTTTTGGTTCTATTTGAGGACTAGACATTATGACTTGTATTTCATTTGAGTATTCGATACATAGAGACTTGTACATGTGACACCAGTTTTTGGATTAGTTGTATTAGTTTTCTTCCATATTTATATATCTTATTAGACTGTTATCTTCCACTGTTACTATTTTGTTAAGTTCTTAGGTTTTGGGCTGACACCTTGATGGGTTAGATGAGTGCCTTCACACCTAGTTTTTGGGTTGTGACAAATTTGATATCAGAGCTCCAGGTTCATAGGTCTCACGTGTGTACAAGCCAAGTTGAGTATAGTCTTGAGGATAGGTGTGGAGACATCTGTTGCTTATCCTTGAGAGGCTATGACTGTTAGGAATTCTCTTTTGCTTCATTCTAATTCATTCGTGTGTGGTTTTGCCTAAGTGTTAAGTGTTTATATGTCTTTTGACAGATGGCGAGGACCAGAGCTACTGTTGCTTCAAGACGAGAAGAGGTCACCCCTGATGTTTCTATTGAGACTCCAGCTAGAGGTAGGGGCCATTCCAGAGGGCAAGCTAGAGGTCGGGGCCAAAGAGTTGCACCGGCGAGGGATTATGCCTAGACAAGAGTAGGTTCCATATGAGTTTGTTGCACCACCACTACTTCAGGATATATTATTGAGAGTTTTGGATGTGTTGGAGACTTTGGGGCAGGCTGGTAACCCAGATGACACTCTTGGTACTCCCCAGACTTGAGTTAGGGTTCAGCCTTAGGATCAACAGCAGGCCCCCGAGGCCTAGGTTTAGGTGGAGCAACTACTAGCAACTTTGATTATTGAGGTTCTACTAGTAGCTTCCTTGACTGATAATGAGCAGCGGAGGTATGAGAGATTCCAAAAGATGGCCCCACCTCAATTTTAGGGTGGGAAGATAGAGGATGCACATGAGTTTCCAACCACTTGTAGAGAGTTACTAACGACTGTGGGACTAGAAGATATACATGGTGTGAGATATGTCACCCTTTAGCTTTATGGGCCAGCCAAGGAGTGGTGGAGGACTTACACAGGATCCCTTCTAGCTAGGTATCCTCAGATGACTTGGGAGACTTTCTCTGATGCCTTTAATGATCGATTTGTGCCTTGGAGTGTTTACGAGGAGAGGCAATTGAGATTTGAGAGTTTGAGGCAGGGCACCATGACAGTTTTCGAGTATGAGGTTCGCTTTTACTAGTTGGCCTATCATGCTACAACTATATTTACGACCAAAGTGGAGAAAGACCATTAGTTTATGAGAGGGCTAGTATATCCTGTCAGATAGTTGATATCTTAGGTAGGTAGGGATGGATCTTCCTTTCAATCAGTGGTTAGTTCTGCCAAAGAGGCAGAGTTAATGCAGAGGGAGGAGTTTGGGGACGTCAAAAGGGTCCGTACTTTAGGAAAGTATTCTGGTGCTCCATCAGAGAGCAGAGGCTTGGTCAAAGAAGACAGTTCATTTTAGCATCATGGGGTTCATGCATCCTTTCCAGCTTCAGAGGCAGGACGAGGTCCCCGTGATTCTTATAGTTTCGGATAGAGTTCATCTAGTTCCCAGCAGAGGCCTACAGGCTGGGGAGACTACAACATCCCTCCTGTTTCTTCAAAGTAGTGGTTCACCTTGAGATCTTGCTATGGGTGTAGATCTATCGGTCATTTGATTTGATATTACCCTCGGCAGAATCATGTTGGTCCCCATTGTACATACTCCATAGCACCGATCAGAGATTCGACACCACCAGCTAAAGGTTCAGCCCCACAGACTAGGGGTCAGGGTAAAGGACAAGTCGATAGAGATGGACGTGCTGGTAGTAGGAGAGCAGGTGCTACTTTTACTCAGTTAGGTGGTAGGGGGTCAACTTCTATGAGTAGAGGTCAAGGTGCCCAATGTTATTCCTTCCCAAGTAGACTCGAGGCTGAGGACTCTGATACTATGATCACAGGTATTGTTCTAGTTTGTCGTTGCCCTGCATTTATGTTATTTCATCTTGGCTCTACTTATTCTTATATGTCTGCTTATTTATCTTTGGGATTTGAGTTGCCTTATGATTTCAAGTATGTGCCTGTTCATATTTCAACCCCAGTAGGAGAGCTCTTAATACTGGATAGAGTGTACGAATCCTGTCTTATTACTTTGGTGGGCTATGAGACTTGGGTAATCTTGATTATATTGGATATGGTAGATTTTAATGTTATTCTAGATATGGATTGGTTATCTCTTTATCTTGCTATTCTTGATTATTATGCCTAGCTCGTTACCTTAACAATGCCGAGTAGACCAAGGATTGAGTGGACTAGTTCAAAAGGGTCTTATCCTAGTAAAGTGATATCTTATATAAGGGCCTAAAAACTGATTGATCGAGGGTGTTTGGATTACTTGGCTTTTATTCGTGATACTACTGTTGAGTCACCGTCTATGGAGTCTTTCGTTGGTTTATGAGTTCTCGAATATGTGTTCTACTGATTTTCTAAGAGTCCCTCCTGATCGGGACTTTGATTTTACTATTGACCTTGAGCGAGGCATCAAGACCATTTCTATCACTCCCTATCAGATGGCTCCAGCTAAATTGAAGGAGCTAAAGGGGCAGATTTAGGATTTGCTAAGTAAGGGCTTTATTCACCCCAACATTTCACCTTGGGGTGCCCAGTTCTGTTTGTTAAGAAAAAGAATGGATCCATGAGGATGTGTATTGACTACCGTCAGTTGAATAAAGTAACTATTAAGAACAAGTACCCTCTCCCTCGCATTGATGATCTATTTGACCAGCTTCAGGGAGCTGCATTATTTTCTAAGATTAACTTGAGGTCTAGGTATCATCAGCTTCATATTCGGCGATCAAATATTTCCAAGATAACTTTTCTGACTAGGTATGGTCATTATGAGTTTCTTGTTATGTCCTTTGGTTTGACTAATGCCCCTGCAATATTTATGGAGTTGATGAATGAGGTGTTCCGGTCATATCTAATTGGTTCGTGATTGTGTTCATCAATGATATTTTGATCTATTCCAAGACCGAGGACAACCATGTGAGACATTTGAGGCTTGTGCTCTAGAGGCTTAGGGAGGAGAAGTTGTATGCAAAATTCTACAAGGTGAGTTCGGTGGCATTCTTGGGGAACGTGATGTCCAAGGAGGGTATTCGAGTTGATCTGATGAAGATTGAGGTTGTTTGGGGTTAGACTAGGTCTATCTCAGCTATAGAGATTCATAGTTTTGTAGGCTTGGATAGCTATTATCGTTGCTTTGTTCAGGGTTTCTCCTCTATTGCAACTCCACTTACTAGACTTACTCAGAAGAATGTGATATTTCAATGGTCTGATGAGTGTGAACAGAGCTTCCAAGTTATTGTTAACTTAAGCTCTTATTTTGATATTATCGAATGAGGGTATTGATTTAACTATTTATTATGATGCTTAGGGAGTGGGGTTAGGTGGTATGTTGATGCAAAAAGGGCAGGTTATTACTTATGCTTTTAGACAATTGAATACCTATGATAAGAACTACCCCACCCACGATTTGGAGTTGGTTGCGGTTGTGTTCATATTGAAGTTATGGTGTCACTATTTATATGGAGTCCACTGTGAGATCTTTACTGACCATCATAGTTTTCAGTATATCTTCAATCAGTAGGATCTAAATTTGAGACAAAGAAGGTGGATTGAACTTCTAAAAGCTTATGACTTAACTATTATCTATCATCTTGAGAAGGCCAATGTGGTGGTCGATGGTTTGAGTAGGAAGAATTCTAGTATTGGGAGCCCAACAGCTATCTGGGTTAAGGAGTGACCGCTGGCTGGAGATATTCAGAGATTGGCTAATGGGTTAGTGAGGTTGCAGATTTTAGAGCAGGGTAGAGTGCTTACTTCAATTGAAGCCCGCTCATCCTTGATGGATCAAATTTGTGAGAGAAAGTTTGAGGATGAGAAGTTGTGTATTATTCAGGATAAAGCGACTAGAGGTGAATTTAGAGAAGCAATGCTTGATTATGATGGTTTTTTGAGTATTGGGAGTCGTATTTGTGTGCCTAAGGTGGGATATTTGATTAGATTGATACTTGAGGAGGCATATTATGTTAGATATTCTATTTATCCAGGGGAATTGAAGCAAAGATGTACCATGATCTGAGTCAGCATTATTGGTGGCTCAGTATAAAGAGAGATGTTTCAGAGTTTGTATCCAGGTTCTTGACATGTCAACAAGTCAAGTGTGAGCACTTGAGGCCAGGTGGAGCGCTTCAGCGGATGCCCATTCTCGACTGGAAGTCGGAGCGTACTGCTATAGACTTTGTGGTTGGCCTACCTCCTACTGTGGGGTCTTTTGACTCTATTTGTGTAGTGGTGGATCGTTTGACCAAGTCTGCACATTTCATTCTGATTAAAGTGAAGTATACTACGGAGAGACTAGCCCAACTTTATATTAGTCAAATAGTGAGACTTCATAGGGTCTCGATTTTCATTATGTAAAATTGAGGCTCGTTGTTTACTTTGCATTTTTGGAGGGCCTTGCAGAATGGTTTGGGTACCTATTTGGATTTAAGTACAACTTTTCACCCCTAGACTGATGGCCAGTCTGAGAGGACCACTTAGGTATTAAAGGACATGCTCCACGCCTGTGTTATTGATTTTGATCTAAATGGGACTAGCATTTGTCCTTGGCAGAGTTCACGTACAATAACAGTTATCATTCTAGCATTCAAATGGATCCTTTTGAGGCCTTGTATGGCCGGAGATGGAAATCTCCCATAGGTTGGATTGATACAGTAGCGGTGGTGAGTATGGGGGTTGATATGTTAAAAGATGATCTTGAGCGGGTGCGGTTGATCCAGGGTAGATTGGTAACAACCCAGAGTCACCAAATGAGCTATACTAATAGGCAGGTTCAACCTTTGGAGTTTGCAGTTGAGGATATGGTTTGGTTGAAAGTCTCACCTTTGAAGATTGTTATGAGATTCAGGAAGAAAGGCAAGCTAAGTCTGAGGTTTATTGGTCCTTTTGAGATTCTTGATAGAATAGGGGAGGTGACTTATAGACTTATTTTTCAACCCAACTTGTCTTCAGTCCATCCTTTTTTTCATGTTTTGATATTACAGCGTTATATCCCGAATGAGTCTCATGTGATTTCTATGGATTCAGCTGAGTTGAGCCCCGACTTCACTTATGAGAAGCAGCCAGTAACCATTTTGGATAGGCATGTGAGAAAGTTGAGGACTAAGGAGATCGCTTCAGTGGAGGTCCAGTGGAGCCATAGGCCCAAGAGTGAGGCTGTGTGGGAGATAGAGTTTAATATGTGGGTGTGTTACCCTCAGTTGTTTGAGCCTTAAGGTACGTCCCTTTTCTCATGTTCGAAGATGAATATTGTTTTTAGTAGTGGATGATGTAATGACCTCGAAGGTCATTTTAGGAATTTTTGACTTAATAACCATTTTGCCCTTCCCAAAAGTTGTCTTGTGTTATTTTTGGATAAGTCTAAAAGTTGAATTCTGAAAATCTTGTAAAAAGTTAGAGTTTTGCAAAAACAAAGAGTTTTCAAAGGATTAAAGTAGGAAATTTTAAGTTTCCGAGTCATTTTGAGTTTCAAATGTCAGAATTTTATTCTGTCGATTCCATCAGTTTCGAAATGTCAAACCGGTCTGCAGAACTGAATTTGGAGTTAAAATAGAGATTTTAGGCCCAAAGTTACAATTCTAGTTCATTTTGAATCATAGTTTGATTTTGGTCAACATTCGGAGTTCGGGAGCCCTTATCAAAATTTCGTCAGTTCTAGTGTTTTCGGGTGGTGAAACTAACTAGAAATGGCTTTGTTGCAAGTTTTAGAGCTTCCGTGAATATTTTGAGTTTTAGAGTCTGAAATTAGTTTTAATGATCTTTCTCGGGTTTGAGACCACGGAGGTTCCAAATTTGAATTTTGATGGTTCTATTGAGTCTAGATTGTAGTTTCTAGTAGGGTTCCATATTTGGTTTGTGTTCATGGGATTTTGAACGAACTCCCAATGGTCCAGTTCATGAAATAATTGTGTTGTGAATTGCTGGTTTTTGTTGTTGCTGGTGCAAGTGAAGGACTTCTCCGCGTTCGTGGGGACCCTTCCGCGTTCATGGAGCATGTGGGCATTTGGCCTCCACATTCACAGAGTTGGAGCCTGCGTTCGCAAAGCACATACCATCTTCCCTCCGCGTTCGCACGTGCATAGTCCATGTTCATGGAGCTTATAGGGCCCTTGGCCTCCGCGTTCGCGGATAATGCTTCGTGTTCACGGAGCATTGTTGATATCTCAAAAGTGATGTCTTTTAAAATACATGATTTAAACCCTTTCCACCATTTTTGGCATTTTAAGTTTCGTTCTAAGAGAGGATTTTCAGGGTTTTGAAGACAAATTGATTGGGTAACTATTTTCTAACCTATTTCGACTATTTCCATTGATTAATTTCTGTTTTTAACTTTTAATTTTGGATTTTAATGGTGGAATTTGAGGATTTTCGGACTTTGAATTCCTAGACTTAAAATGCTAATTTCTCCTTCATCTTAACTCCGTTTTTGAAACTGTTTTCACTGTTGAATTCCTTATTACGTGGAGAATATTTTCATATATTAATTTTTAGATTCCGACTACATTTTTTAGCATGAGATTTTTGACTATTTTTTCTTTTTTCTCCAAATTAATTGATTTTAGTGTCATTAGATTCGTTATGTGATTGTGATACCATACGTGAATAGATTGTGGTGATTTGGAGTACCGTTGGAGGGGGAAAGCGGCAATTTTTACTTGATTTGAGAAAAGTGGACTTCTAACCTTTTGTTAAGTATGAATGAACCTTGTATGCTCCTATGTGTATGGAATTGAGTATTTTGAGGTAGAATTGTATCATTGTAAGCTTGATCATGACTTCTTGTATTGAATATTTATTCATATGGTGCTATATTGATTTATAAATTAATTGTAAATTTGTAATCTATGTGATCTTGTCAATCATTCAACGTTGATGATATTGACATATTGATGATATTGAGACATTGTTGATATTAAGATACTAATGATACTGAGGCATTGATGATATTGAGACGCTGATGATATTGAGACATTGATGATATTGGATCACTGATGATATTGAACTATTGATGAGATTGAGATATTAAAATCATTATGATGTTGATATAATGATATGATTGTGATCATGCATATTGCATTTATTATTATTTGTGCATTGATACTTGTGATGGATACGATCGAGATGTGAGTAAGGTAACATGTAGATTGGTGGCCGAGGTCTCTACCAGTCGAGTCGAGGTAATATGTTGGCAGATATTGGGTTCAAGATAATTTCCAGATAGGTGACATGAGTCGAGATTATTGCCAGCCATGATCATAGTTACATGGTCTTGTATGGCCCTCATGGGTTCCAAATGAGATGTACATCCACTCAGTGGATGTGTATTCTAGGACAGACATGCATCACGATTATTTGATATTGCATTGCATTATGTACATTTCATGGCATCCACTCTATTCCATTTCATATCTAGTTGATATGGTCGTATATTATTTATGAGGTTGTATACTTGTCCTGCCTCGGGAGGATACCCTAGACGTGGCTGGCACTGAGAGACTATTGTTAGTCCCCAAGTAAACAACTTAGCCTCATCGCATCCATTCAAGCAATAAATAATGCATCAACTGAAGATTTAAAGAAAATATAAAGTGGACAACCTCAATATACGAAAAATCAAATCAAGCAAATGGGCTAGTATAAGAAGAACTAGCTCAAATCAACTCTAGTCTATAAAGCCTCTATCAACTAGTCAATGGTGCCAATAACAAATCCATGGCTACCTCCAATCAAAGCAAATCTTAAGTCTAACTCTAAATCTAGATAAAATAATAGACATCCCCGGAACTCAAAGAGAACTCACCAATTAGCTGAAATAAAGAGAAGATCTTCAACGGAGAGCCTGTTAATAATCTCTAGCACCTGTCTCTGTATCATGAAAAGATGCAGGCCCAGATGGGCGTCAGTACATGGAATATACTGGTATGTAAAATAGTTGAGTGAAACAGATATGGTAGAATAACAATAACTGAGAAATGCAAAATCAAGATGTCAAAGATCAATCTAATACAAGAGTAAAGAGTAAACAATGACTAATTAATACAATCCAAATCAATCTGATCCAATCAAGTTAGAGTAATATCAGTGTGGGACCTATCTAGGAGTTTCTCTTATCTGATAACATATCACTTATGAGCTAGTAATTGTACAACAATCTCGTTGATGTTGCCATAATTGTTCAGTACTTGCCAGGGTAAAGAACGAATTGAATCCATAGTGGATCCAGGTCTATCAACTGATTCCTCTATGATTTCAAGGACCATATCGAGAGGAGAGATCTAACTTAGCAGATTCAATCCTCTCCTACGCTTGGCAATGTAGTTAATGAGTTCGAGTGGTACTTACTCTTACCCATTTCGATGTTCAATACTTTTCCCAAGACTCAATGCTTTTAAGACCATCAATCTCTAATCATTCCAATTGTGAGTCTCATAAAGACTCTAATAAACTTAATTCATCACATCAGCTATCAACTCTTTATTTACATTCTTTTAAGGTTTATCTCTTGTCTTTTAGAGACCTTATCATGCATCATTCTAACTCATAATATTAAAAAAACAAAAGTAAAGTTAAAGCATTCAGAGATTTCATAGGCTCTTTAGGATCAAATTATACTCATGCATGCTCATTTATATAGAATATGTAAAATTAATAAGAAATCATGCTAGGGTTCATGTAATATGGCAAGATCATCTATTTCAAGTATTTAATTCATAAAAACTGTCATTCATGCAAAATTATATAGAAAAACATTAGATTTTATGAAAAACATTCAAGAAACGTTCATGGAAGACCAATTCGTTCACAACTCCATCCATACGGTTAATGGGGCACATGGAAGAACAAAATTCAGGTTTTGATTAGCCTTACATACCTAGAAATTTAGATTTTGGAACTGCTTGGAAGAACTCTCAAGTTTATGCCTCAAACCCTAGCCTTTTTCTCCCTTGAAATGTTGTTCTACGTTTGAAGGGTAAGTTTTATCGTGAAAGAGGTGATCTGATAGGTTTTAGGATTTTTTTAGGTATAAAAACATCGAGTCTAGGCTTTAAAAGGATGGAAAAAGACCAAAATAATCCTTTAGAAAAAGCTATCAAAAGTCATCCATGGGCCACTTTCACGGCACCTGGAACTTTCCACGACTCGTGGATCACTTCCATAAACTTTTGGGAACGTTTTTTAGGTTACTGGAACCTTTCACGAGACCTATCCATGACCTATATAATACTTTATGACCCGTAGATGGATTCGTGAAGTCTAGGGCTAAAAATTGATTTTTTTAACCTTTCCACCAAACCTAACCTTATGGGTCGTACTTCAATTCACGACCCGTATATGGTTTTGTGGAATTCCTTACTCTAGCAATGTTCAGTAAAACGTCCATAACTTTTGATTCCAGACTCCAAATGAGGTGAAACTAGTTGCGTTGGAAAGCTAATTCAAAGAGCTTTCATTTGGTAGATCATAACCTACCTAATTCTTTGTTTTATAAGAGTTATGATCATTTAAAATTGACCCTTGTATATTCTATCATTATAAATTCAATTTATAGGAAGGTTTTGAACTCATCTAAGTGTTAGAAGTCTCTTGTGACCCTAATACACACTCCACATGTAATAATGAATCTTGAAACGTGGGTACATGTAAGAATAGAGTTATGGAGTGTCACAATATCTCCCCCTTGGAATTATTCGTCCTCGAATGATGAGTAACTCAAGGCTTATTAAGTAAGAACACTATCAAGAACTCAAATACTCGGATACTCAAATACTCATACTCCAGCAATCAAATTCAACTCAGGATTCAGAATGGAAAGACTATCTCTAAAATCATCATTAGGCACGAATATAGTTAAAGACATGCATACTCAAATATTCATGGACTCGAGAGAGACATCAACTCAGAGATAAAGACTCAACTCAAAAATAGAAAAGTAACTCGGAGAATAGAAATAAAGTATTACCATCAATTTCATCATTAGAAGACAGGAATAGGTAAGGGTATCTAGCCTTCATATCCTCTTCAGCTTCCCATGTGGCTTTTTCAACAGATTGACTTCTCCACAACACTTTTACAAATGAAACATCTTTAGTTCTCAACTTGAAAACTTGACGATCAAGGATTTGGACTTGGATATCTTCATAACTCAAACTATCCTTCACTCCAATGCTTTCAATAGATATAACCAAAGACGGATCTTTCAAACACTTCTTAAGCAAAGAAATGTGAAAGACCGGATGGATGGCTGCTAGCTCTTGTGGAAACTCCAATTCATAAGCTACATTTCCCACTCTCTTCATAATTTGGTAGTGACCAATGTATCGAGGACTACACTTTCCCTTTTTACCAAATCTCATTACACCTTTCATGGGTGATACTTTCGAGTATACCCAATCGTTTACTTCAAACTCTAGGTCTCTTCTCCTAACATCGGTGTAGGACTTTTGTAGACTATGTGCAGTTCTCAATCTCTCTTGGATGATATTTACTTTCTCCATATCTTGATGTACTAAGTTTGGTCCAATCAACCCTGCTTCACCTACCTTGAACCATCCAATTGGTGATCTACATCTCCTCCAGTAGAAGGCCTTATAATGGGCCATTTGAATGCTCGAATGAAAGTTATTGTTGTAGACAAACTCAATCAGAGGTAAATTATTATCCCAATTACCCTTGAAGTCAATAGCACAGGCTCTCAACATATCCTCCAGGGTTTGAATTATGTGTTGTGCCTGGCCATCAGTGTGAGGGTGAAAAGCAGTGCTAAGATTTACCTTCGAACCCAAGCCTTTATGGAAGGATCTCCAAAACTGTGCAGTAAATTGGGCTCCTCTATCTAAGATGATAGACAAAGGAACTCTGTGCAGTCTAACAATCTCCCTTATGTATAGTCGGGCATAACCCTCGATTGTGTCAGTCATCTTTACTGCCAAAAAGTGTGCATTATCATCCAAATCGAATCATGCTGCCTGTGAGACCTCAGTAATCCTGTGATGAAATCCATATTGATTACCTCCCACTTTCATTCTAGAATTTCAAAATTCTGGGCTACTCCACATGGTCTTTGGTGCTCATTGTTTACTTATTGGCAGTTTGAGCACTTAGAAATGAAATATGCAATGTCTCTCTTCATCCCACTGCACCAATAAACTTCTCTTAAGTTATGGTACATTTTGGTAGATCCTAGATGGATAGAATACCTAGAGTTATGCGCTTATGACATGATCCTTTCTCGAATACTATCAACATCTAGAACACACATTCTTCTTTGGTATTTCAATACTTCATCCCCCCTTTGGCAAAAGTCATCACCTTCTGTTTATGCACATCTGCCTTCAATTATAGTAAGATGGGGTCACGGTCTTACTTTTCCTTCACCTCTACTAAAAGAGTTGATGCAGACCCATTTTAAACATCAGCTCTACCTTCATTAGACTCTGCAAGTTGGACTCCCAATCGGGCAAATCTATGCACTTCCTTTGCCAACTCTTTCTTTCCTTCCTCAACATGGGTCGTACTACCCATTGACAACCTGCTAAGAGCATCAGCAACAACATTAGCTTTACCTGGGGTGGAAGAGGATGCTCATGTCGTAGTCCTTGAGTACCTCAAGACATCTTTCTTCCTCAAGTTAAGCTCTTTCTGGGTGAATACATATTGCAGGCTCTTGTGGTCTATGAATACATCGGCATGTGCTACATATAAATAGTAGTGTCAAATCTTGAGTGCAAACACCACCGCAACCAATTCTAAGTCATGAGTTGGATAGTTTCTCTCATGGTTCTTAAGTTACTTGGAAGCATAAGCTATGACCTAACCTCTTTGCACCAAAACACATCCCAATCCCACTCTGAAACCATCACAATAGATCACAAAATCATCAGTCCCCTCAGGTAAAGTCAACACTAGTGCAGTAGCCAATTTGGTCTTCAAATCTTGGAAACTTTGCTAATATTCATCATATCACTAAAACTTGACCTTCTTCTGAGTCAGTCTAGTCAATGGTGCAGATATGGAAGAAAATCTTTCAACAAATCTGTGGTAGTAGCCAGTCAAACCCAAAAAGCTCCTTATGTCTATAGGAGAGGTTGGCCTAGGCCAATTCTTGATTGCCTCGATCTTTTGAGTATCCACTCATATGTCATCGCCCGAAACCACATGGCCTAAAAATGCCACAAATTTAAGCCAGAACTTACACTTCAAAAACTTTGCATATAACTCATTATCTTTGAGCATCTACAAAGTGGTCCTAAAGTGATTAGCATGATCCTCCTCATCTCTGCAATACACCAAGATATCATCAATAAACACGATTACGAACATGTCAAGATACTATCTAAATATTCTATTCATCAAATCCATGAAAGTTGCAGGTTTATTTGTCAACCCAAAGGACATTACCATGAACTCAAAGTGACTGTATTGGGTTCTAAAAGACATCTTTTGTATGTCACCTTCTCTCACTTTCAACTGGTGATAGCCTGATAGAAGGTCTAACTTGGAGAAAATAGTGGCACCCTAAAGTTGGTCAAACAAGTCATCAATTCTTGGAAGGGGATATTTGTTCTTAATGGTCACCTTATTCAACTGGTGATAGTCTATACACATCCTGAGGGTATCATCCTTCTTTCGAACAAATAGGATAGGAGCACCCCAAGAAGAAACACTCAGTCTAATAAAACCCTTGTCTAATAGATTTTTCAGTTACTCTTTCAATTTTTTAACTCAGCAGGGGCCATCCTATATGGTGGAATGGATATAGGTTGGGTGTCAGGAAGCACATAGATTCCAAAGTCAATCTCCCTATCAGGAGGGACTCTCAGAAAATCTTCAAGAAATACTATAGGAAACTTACTCACAATCGAGATCGACTCCAGAGTAGTATATTCAACATTATCAGTCTTAACTCACACGAGGTGATAAATATATCCTTTAGATATTAGCTTTCTATCCTTAAGGTATGAAATAAACTTACCCCTAGCAACAACAAAATTGTGTTTGCACTCTAGGATAGGCTCATTTGGAAACTAGAATTTGACAATTTAGGTTCTACAATCAACAGAGGCATGATAGGCATGAAGCCAGTCCATGCCAAGGATCACATAAAAGTCAACCATCTCTAGCTCAATATAATTGACAAAAGTATCCCTATGATAGATGAACATTACGCAATCTCTATAAACCCTTTTCGCTATGATAGACTCACCATTAGGGGTGGAAACATCAAAGGGATCAAGAAGACATTCAGGAAGGGTCTCAAATCTACTGGCCACATAAGGAGTTACAAAAGACAATGTGGCACCTGGATCAAGTAATGCATAACAATCAAAGATGAAGACTCGAAGCATACCCATCACAACATCTGGTGGAACTTCCTGATCTTGGAAAGTGCCCATGGTATACAAATGATTTATAGCCCTACTTGTGTTAGAAACAACACCTTTTTGATTCCCTTTAGTCGGTGATACCAGTGCAGAAGATTGAGCCTTGTCAGCATACTTTGGACAATCTCTCTGAAAATGACTTATTTGGCCACTCTTGTATCACGCATCTCCTCCCACACTATATCTCCCCAAGTGTAGTTTGCCACACTTGCCATATGGAGGCTTACCTTGTGAACATAGAGTCGCACTGTCCTGCGACTGGAATCCCTAGGCTCTAAAGTTTTGAGACTTCTACTCACTCTAATTTATGGGGGCTGGTGCACTGGCATATGAAGGCACTGGCCCTGACTGAAACTTGCTACTATTCCCATTTTCTCTCCTCCTAACCTCATGGATGGATGTTTTAGCCCTCTTATTCTTGATCTCTTTTCTGTCTTGTTATCTCTCTTCCTCAGCTTACTGCACATAGATCATCAACCTGCTTATGTCCCTGTCGCTCAGCAGCATAGCTCTTCTTCTGTTTTTCTTTGGCCACTTAATCAACCCATCAACGTACCAACCCATTCTACTTCTCATATCAGCAATCATCTCAGGAGTATAGTAAGACAGTTGCATAAACTTAAGGTCATACTCCTTCACTATCATATAGCACTATTTTAGATTCAAGAACTCTCTCACCTTGGCCTCTTTCAACTCCCTTAGGAAGAATCTAGCCATAAAAGCATCCTTAAATATGGCCCAAGTCCTCTCCTTTTCCCTTCTTTCACTGGTCAAACCATAGTCTGGCAACACCTTTGAGCTAGTAGGCAGCCAACTCAACCCTATCAGCATCGGTCACATGCATCACCTGAAACACTTTTTGTAGTTCATCAATATAATTCTTAGGATCCTCATTAGGTGTGGAGCCAGTGAACTCAGGTGGATTCATTCTTAAGAACTCTAGAACCCTGGATGTGTCTTATGCACCCTGTCAGCCTGCTCCTTGTCTAGTAATCGATGTTGTCACAGCCTGGGCCAAAGTTTGGATGGTCTGGCGAAGCTCAGCATTTGAGATGTTAGCCTGAGGTGATTGTTCAAGGATGGCTTGGCCTATGGGTTCATCCTGATTTTGGGGCTCAGGTTGGTTCACATTATTCCTAGCCAGGTGCCCTCTTCCTCTAACAGCTCTTCTTGGAGGCATGGTCGCAATTCTACAAACGCATAACACACGGATTAGAAGAGAAATTTCATAGAGTTTAAATCTATAGCACGAGTCAGAATACAAAAGAAGTGTAACAACTCCTAATGTCCTATAGCCTCCTGGTTATAGAGTGTGGTACATAACATGCCCATAAACAAGAGTCTACTAGACATGGCTTCATAGACTCCCTAGGACACTTGAACTCTATGCTCTGATACCAAGTTTTTCATGCCCCGAGAGGGAACCCTAAACGTGGCCAGCACTCAGAGACTATTGTTAGTCCCCAAGGGAACTACTTGGCCTCATCACATCCATTCAAGCAATAAATAATACATCAACGGAAGACTTAAAGAAAATAGAAAGTGGACAATCTCAATATAAAAAGAATCAAATCAACCATATGGGCTAGTATGAGAAGAACTAGCTCAAATAAATATCCAATTAACAAATCAACTCTAGTCTATGAAGCCTCTATCAACTAGTCAATGGTGCCAATGACAGGTTTATGGCTACCTCCAATCAAAAGAAAAGCAAATCTAAAGTCTAACTCTAAAGCTAGATAAAATAATAGACATCTCTCGAACTCAAGAAGGACTCACCAATCAACTAAAATAAGGAGAAGATCTTCAACGGAGTGCTTGTTGATGATCTCTAGTACCTATCTCTGCATCATGAAAAGATGCAAGCCCAAATGAGTGTCAGTACATGGAATATATTGGTATGTAAAATAGTTGAGTGAAGCAAATAAGGTAGAATAACAATAACTCAGAAATACTAAATCAAGATGTCAAAGGTCAATCTAATACAAGAGTAAAGAGTAGACAATGACCAATCAATACAATCCAAATCAATCTGATCCAATCAAGTCAAAGTACTATCAGTATGGGACCTATATGGGAGTTTTTCTTATCCAATAATAATCACTTATGAGCCAATAATTATACAACAATATCGTTGATGTTGCCACAACCATTCAGTACTTGTCAAGGTTAAGAACAAATGGAATCCATAATGGATCCAGGTCTATCAACTGGGTTCTCTATAATTTCAGGGACCATATCAAGAGGAGAGATCTGACTTGGCAGATTCAATCCTCTCCTACGCTTGGCAACGTAGTTAATGAGTTCGAGTGGTACTTACTCTTACCCATTTTGGTGTTCGATACTTCTCTCAAGACTCAATGTTCATAAAACCATCAATCTCCAATCATTCCAATCATAAGTCTCATAAAGACTCTAATCAACCCAATTCATCACATTAGCTATCAACTCTTTGGTTACATTCTTTTAAGATTCATCTTTTGTCTTTTAGAGACACTGTCATGCATCATTCTAACTCATAATATTCAAAAAAAAATAAAAGTAAAGTTAAAGCATTCAAAGATTTCATAGGCTCTTCAGGCTCTAATTATACTCATGCATGCTCATTTATATGAAATATGTAGAAATAATAAAAATTCATGCTAGGGTTCATGTAATATGGCAAGATCATCTATTTCAAGTATTTAATTCATAAAAATTGTTATTCATGCAAAATTATATAGAAATATATTATATTTTAAAAAACCTTCAAGGAATATTCATGGGAGACTCAATTCATTCACAACTCCATCCATACGGTTTATGGGGCACGTGGAAAAATAAAATCCATGTTCTGATTAGTCTTACATACCTTGAAATTCAGATTTCAAAACTGTTTGGAAGAACTCTCAAGTTTATGTCTCAATCCCTAGCCTTTTTCTCCCTTGAAACCTTGTTCTACGTTTGAAGGGTGAGTTTTATTATGAAAGAGGTGATTTGATAAGTTTTAGTACTTGTTTAGGTATAAAACCTTTGAGTCTAGACTTTAAAAGAGTGGGAAAATACCAAAATAACCCTTTAGAAAAAGCTGTCAAAAGTCATCCACGGGCCACTTTTATGGCTCGTGGAACGTTCCACGACTCGTAGGTCACTTCTGTAAATTTTTGGTCCCATTTTTTAGGTTACTGGAACCTTTAACGAGACCTATCCATGACTCGTATAATACTTATCGACCCGTAAATAGATTTGTGAACTCTGGGGCTAAAAATTGATTTTTTAGACCTTTCTACGAAACCTAACCTTATGGGTCGTACTTCAATTCACAACCCGTATATGGTTTTGTGGAATTCCTTGCTCTGGCAATATTCAGTAAAATGGCTATAACTTTTGACTTCGAACTCTAAATGAGGTGAAACTAGTTTGTTGGAAAGCTAATTCAAAGATCTTTTATTTTGTAGGTCATGGGTAACCTAATTATTTCTCTGCTAAGAGTTATGATCATTTAAATTCAATCTTTGCATAATCTATCACTATAAACTCAATTTATAGGAAGGTTTTGAACTCGTCTAAGTGTTAGAAGTCTCTCGTGACCCTAATACACACTCCACATGTAAGAATGAGTCTTGAAACGTGGGTACATGTAAGAATAGAGTTATGGGGTGTCACAATACTTATATTATTTCTGATTATGGGATAGTGTTTGATCTACTTATATACTTGTGTATTGAGATATTATGCCAAATGATGAGTATATTTACATTACTGTGATTTGTATATTATATTGTGCTGGGACTTTTCTGAGTGCAGGGTTGTAGTTTGGCGAACTGTGGTTGGGATTTAAGGAGTTACTTGTGTTCTTCATTGCATTACTTTAGGTTAGTTCTATTTCGTTGAGTACCCTGTTGTTTGGTGCTCACTCTTTGTTGTATTGTGTAGGTTGTGAGCCCAGTCCATCCTGCTAGACTTCTATTTGTTGGATCGAACTTCAGGATTACTTGTGAGGTAGCTTCTTATGTCTCCAACAGGCCTTTGAGAATCCTATTTTATATTTTTTTCCTATTTGAGGACTAGACATAATGACTTGCATTTCATTTTAGTATTCGATACATAGAGGCTTATACATATGACACCAGTTTTTGGGTTGGTTGTATTCGTTTTCTTCCATATTTATATATCTTATTAGAATGTTACCTTCCGCTTTTACTATTTTATTAAGTTGTTGTGTTTTGGGCTGACTCGCCTTGATGGGTCAGGTGAGTGCTATCACACCCAAATTTCAGCTCGTGACATTAACATGGTTAGTTTGTATATTTAATTGTGAATTAGTGAATGAAGATTTTATGGCTTTAATTTGAATTAAATTTTTTGAATTAGATTGTGAATTGAGCTAGTGTTTTTGAGTTGGAATGTAAGTGTTTTATTGAACTTGAACTTTAAGGTGGCCTTTGAACTTGAATATAATGTAGAACTTAAACTTTAGTATTTGTTAAGTTGAACTTTAAATAGTAGTTTTTAACTTGAACTTTAAGTTGTGAATTTTGATTAAAAATAATTTAAAACTTGAACTTTAGGATTTGTTAAATTAAACTTTAGTGGTTTTTAACTTGAACTTAGATTTAATTTGGAACTTGAATTTTAAGTTGTGAACTTTGAAGTTGAATATAATTTAAAACTTGAACTTTAGGATTTTTTTTTAAGTTGAACTTAGATTTAATTTCATCATAACTTGAAGAATTTAGGATTTTAGAACTTGAACTTTATTTTTGGACTTTGAATTTGTATATAATGTAGAACTTGAACTTTAGGATTTGTTGAGTTAAACTTTAATTAGTAGTTTTTAGCTTGAACTTAAATTTAATTTAGAACATGAACTTTGGGATTTTAGAACTTGAACTTTAAGTTGTGATAGTGAATTGAATATAATGTAGAACTTGAACTTTAGGATTTCTTAAGTTGCATTGTAGTAGTTTTTAACTTGACTTTACGATTTGTAGAACTTGAACTTTATTTGTTAATTTTGAACTTGAATATAATTAAAAAATTATTTTGGTTTGTAAAAATTGTCAACTCTAGTTTATTGAACTTTAATTATATATACTTGGAGTTTGAAAGTTTAATTTGTACTTTAATTGTACTTGAAATTTTAGGATTTCAATATTCACCGGCACCAAATGAAGTGCCACCAACCCTCCAAGCATAATTGAAAAGGTCGAGGTATTTTTTCGATAAAAATTTTAATTATTGTGTATATATACATGTTTGAATAAATTTTTGGAGTATGGTTTAGTGATAATGAGTTTGTTTAGCATAGGTGACAACACTAGTTGATCCTATTGATGACAAAATTGATTTTCTTGCAAAATCGATTTGTGTCCATCTAGTGTTGACACTTAAAATTTTTTTTAATCATAATGTGTTTGTTTAGCATAAGTGATTACACTAGTTGATCCTATTGATGACAAAATTGATTTTCTTGCAAAATCAATCTATGTTCATCTAGTGTTGACACTTATCTTTTTTTTTAATCATAATGTGTTTGTTTGACATAAGTGATAACACTAGTTGATCCTATTGATTACAAAATTAATTTTCTTGCAAAATCGATTTGTGTCCATCTAGTGTTGACACTTATCTTATTTTATTTTATCATAATGTGTTTGTTTGGCATAAGTGACAACACTAGTTGATCCTATTGATAACAAAATTTATTTTCTTGCAAAATCAATTTGTGTCCATCTAGTGTTGATATTTATCTTCTTCTTCTTCTTTTTTATCATAATGTGTTTGTTTGACATAAGTGATAACACTAGTTAACCCTATTGATGACAAAATTGATTTGTGTCCATCTAGTGTTGACACGTAGCTTTAACTTTGACTTTGTTTAGTTGTTAAAATTAATTTGCACTTTAGCTTTGATTTGATTTAGATGTTGGAATTAATTTACACTTTAATTTTGACTTGGTTTATTTGTTGAAATTAATTTGCACTTTAGTTTTGATTTGGTTTAGTTGTTGGAATTAGGATTTTCTAACTTGAACTTAGATTTAAGAACTTTAACTTTAGGATTTTTAAATTAAGTTCTTAGAAATTACTTCAAATTTGTATAAATTCTTAAGTTTTAAATACTTGAACTTTAATTATATATACTTGAAAATTTGCAAGTTTGCTATTAACGTAGAAAAATCCAACTTTTGAGCTTTAGAAAACTTGAATTATTATATTGTAGGATATAAATAAACTTTTAGTTGTGAAATTTGAATTTGAATAGAATTTAGAACTTGAACTTTACATACTTGTTAATTTGAACTTCAGAATATTTTAACTTGAATTTAGATTTTAGAATTAACTTGAACTTTAGGATTTTTAAATTAAGTTCTTAGAAATTACTTCAAATTTGTATAAATTTTCAACTTTAAATACTTGAACTTTAATTATACTTGAAAATTGAAAGTTTGTTATTAATTTAGAAAAATTCAACTTTTGAACTTTAGAAAACTTGAATTATTATATTATAGGATATAAATAACCTTTAAGTTGTGAAGTTGAATTTGAATAGAATTTGGAACTTAAACTTTACATACTTGTTAAGTTGAACTTTAGGATATTTTAACTTGAATTAGATTATTATAGGATATAAATAACCTTTAAGTTGTGAACTTGAATTAGATTATTATAGGATATAAATAACCTTTAATTTGTGAAGTTGAAGTTGAATAGAATTTAGAACTTAAACTTTACATACTTGTTAAGTTGAACTTTATGATATTTTAACTTGAATTAGATTTTAGAATTAACTTGAACTTTAGAATTTTTAATTAAGTACTTAGAAATTACTTCAAATTTGTATAAATTTTCAACTTAAAAAAATTGAACTTTAATTATACTTGAAATGTTTAAAAGTTTGCTATTAACTTAGAAAAATCCAACTTTTGAACTTTAGAAAACTTGAATTATTACATTATAGGATATAAATAGATGAATAGAATTTAGAATTTCAACTTTACATACTTGTTAAGTTGAACTTTAGGATATTTTAACTTGAATTTAGATTTAGGATTTTTAATTAAGTACTTATAAATTACTTCAAATTTGTATAAATTCTCAACTTTAAAAACTTGAACTTTAATTATACTTGAAATTTGAAAGTTTGCTATTAACTTAGAAAAATCCAACTTTTGAACTTTCGAAAACATGAATTATTATATTGTAGGATATAAATAAACTTTAAGTTGTGAAGTTTAATTTGATGAAATAGAATTTAGAACTTGAACTTTACATACTTTTTAAGTTGAACTTTAGGATATTTCAACTTGAATTTAGATTGCAAAATTAACTTAAACTTTAGGATTTTTAAATTAAGTTCTTAGAAATTACTTCAAATGTGTATAAATTCTTAACTTTTAAATACTTGAACCCTAATTATACTTGAAATTTGAAAGTTTGCTATTGAGAAATTTCTTAAGTTCCACTTTAGAATTATTTTTAGATTAAGAATATAATTTAGAACTTGAATTTTAGTATTATTTTTAACTTGAGAATATAATTTAGAACTTGAACTTTAGGATTTTTCACTTAAGAGCATACTTGAACTAATTAATTAAGGTTGTTAATTTTTTGTAGATGGATCATCGTTTGTGGATGTATGTTATGTATTATGAAAATGATGATGGGTTGAAATCTACATTTATTGATGGTGTTAGAAGTTTCATTGATCATGCACTAACACTTGATATTTTTAAAAGAAATCAATTGGTTAGGTGTCCTTGCAGAGCATGTAAATGCCTGAAATTTTTTAGTGCAGATGAAGTTATGGTGCATTTGTATCATAAAGGATTTAAGCACAGATATTTTTTATGGGTAGATCATGGAGAAATAGATGGACTAAATGGCGTACTTTATAATTCGATGCCCGTGGAGGTATATCATATGTTTGTACTATATGGTCAAATTAGATTTGATCATGATAGGAATCAACATGACACATTTCAACATGATAGAGTTCATGAAATGATTAATGATGCTTTTGGAGTTTGGGGGAGATGGAACCTGAATAATTTTTTAATGAAGCTCGTAACGAAGAAGCATGAAGAATTAGAAAAGGGTAGTCGTCCATTATGTTAGGGGAGTCTGCATTCTACTTTGTTAGTTGTTGTTAAATTAATGAATATTAAATTTGATTGAAATATTTCTCATGCGGCTATGGACTCAATGGTTGATTTTTTGAGTGAGTTGGTTAATCCTGATTTTAATATACCCAAGAACTTCTATCAAGCAAAGAAATTGGTTTCCAAATTAGGATTGTCATATGATAGAATTCATTGTTGTGTTAATGGTTGCATGTTATACTACAACACCGATAGTGACTTGGAAAATTATAAGTTTTGTGGTCATGTTTTTTATAAGAGGACTCCTGCTGGAAAGATGGTTTCAATCAAGGCGATGCATTACTTACCTCTTATTCCTAGACTAAAAAGGTTGTATGCATCGATGAGGTCTACCCCACATATGAGATGATATCATGAATATAGAAGGTAGTCGGGTGTGTTGTCTCATTCATCTGATAGAGAAGCATGAAAGTATTTTGATAATGTATATCTTGACTTTGCTAGAGAGCCTAGAAATGTCAGATTGGGTCTGTGTGAAGATGGTTTCACACCATTCTCTAATTCTGCCTTGCCTTATTCTTGTTGGCCCGTATTTCTTACTTCATATAATCTTCCTCCAAAAATGTGCGTGACAAACTCATTTATATTTTTAAGTTGTGTTATTTCGGGTCCCCGTAATCCAAAAAGTTCGATTGATATCTATCTACAACCATTGATAGATAAGCTTAAGAAACTATGGTTTGAAGGTATACTGACTTATGACATATTAACTAAATAAAATTTTGTTATGCGTGCTTGTTTAATGTGAACTATTACTGATTTTTCTGCATTTGGTATGTTTTCTGGTTGGATAACTGTTGGAAAGTTTGCTTGTCGTCATTGCATGGAACATAGTAAGTCTTTCACCCTAAAGCATGGCAGGAAAAATTCATGGTTTGATTGTCATCGTCAATTCTTGTCAATCGACCACGAGTTCAGAAAGATGAAATATGCATTCAGAAAAAATAGGGTTGACAGAAAAAATAGGATTGATGTAAAATTTGTGTCTTAGCAGCCCCAAGTCGTGGGGTACAAGTCCCTTAAAAGAAATAAAACCTAGCTCTATTTATAGTCTTAAAACAATCCTAAAATGTGTTGGAAAAGTAGGCCTAAACTAAGTAGAAAAAGAGTCCTAAATCATGTTGGATTTCTAGTCGCTGGACTGTTGCATGATCATCACCACGTCTCGTGGTAATTGCACGCTCAGTGGTGCCTTCCGTGGTGCTTTACTTGGTGTAAAAACTGTTCAAAATCAGCCCCTCTTCACGCACACCTTCACGACTCGTGAAAGTGTACACGAATAGTGAACGACAGTCTTGCACTTTGCCTTGTAGTTTCTTGTGTCTTCACTGACTTGGTGCCTCTCAAGAGCACCATCACGGCTCATGGAGTGCACCACGAGTCATGCAAGGGGTCGTGGTGAATCATTTGACGCCGTTCTTGGTAGTCTCAACCTGGACAAGCAGGCTCACGATCAGTCAAGAGCACCATATGTCGTGAACATGCTCGTGGTGTGTTCCTTTGCTCCTTTTTTGTTTGTTTTGCCTTGTGTGCTCCTGGAACATGTAGCTACTGTGTTGACAACATTTTTACACCTTCAAATGTGCTTCATCAATGGCCATTGGCAGTAGAACCTCCCAACACAACTTTAACCAACACGTCTTGGTCGTTCTTCCGAAGTAGCTTGTGACGTTGTCGTTTTAACCTTTGTTGCTTGGTGTTGTTCTGGATACTTAATCTCTAATCTCTGATTCTTCTCATATTTACACCTTTATATAACTCCTTCAAATGACCATGATCAGTGTGAAGATTCCATCAATGGCATATTTAATATGATTTTCTCACAAGGTTGCTTAGTTGCCCCCTAAGAATGGTTTGATATTTGTATGCAGTAACTTTGTTGCTATTTTGCTTCATATTCCAGCATATATTTGTATCAAATGGCCATATGGTGTGTCCAAGTCATCCACAAGCAAATGCTTTTCAATTTCAAGTCGATTTTCACCTCAAACTAGTCCAACATCTATAGATTCATGAATTTCTCATTTTCCTACAAAACAAACATAAAATGTGTATTAAACTAACAAATGCGCTCAAGAACTCACAATAATCCTATGTATTAAGCGTCGTAAAAGTCATATTTTCACTGCTTATCAACACCCTCAACTTAGAATCATTGCTTGTCTTTAAACGATGACCATAAACAAAACATAATGACGCGCTAATACAAGCATCTAACCGGAATCATACAATAACCCCTCAATCATCTCACATATGCACAGAAAGTAAGCTTGCAATGTAAATGCACCCAAATAGAATCACATAGATCAAGTTAAGAATTATACCATATCCAATTGGCCCACATAAGCCCAAGAACAAAGATATACTAGTCGGAATAGGAATCAAACAGTGCAAAGATAGTTCCCTTACTACAAAGAAGTCTTACACACAGTATATAAATGCAAAGCAGAGGTTGGAATGTAAACACTCACACTCATAAAAGATTTTCAACTGACACACAAGTATAGACCATATGTTTGCCCTTATTTTCACCACCTTGACTCTCGAATAACCCTTTTAGGATCACTTAACACTTTTGAGACTTGTATTGTAGGCTCGGGCTAGGGTGAGGTACATTTAGGATCAAAGAGACTAATTGGCCCCTCCAAGAAACTAATTTATCTTATCCATCTACTTGCGTCCCCCCAACTCTTATTGTCCCTATTTTTCCAACTTTCTTTGCCATTGGGAGTGATTTCTATTTCCATTCATTTTTTTCTTTGTTTTCTTTTTCGCTCTTTTGTTTTACTCACGGTCACACCTCCAAATGTTTCTTCTCCTCTCCTCACTTGACTATTTTCCACTCTTAACTTTTCTGCTTCTCATTAAAATAGTCACCCTCAACTTGGGCTTTTAGTCTGAGTTGAGGTACATATTGTCTTTTTAAAGGACTAGAGCCAGTATAAGTCACCCTCAACTTAGGCTTTTAGCCTGGGTTGAGGTTCACAATGTGCTTGGAGAGATCAGGTCCAAAGTAAAGATCTGTAAAGATAAGGAAGGTGAGTTGGGTAATTACAAAGAAAATGTCTATTTTGGCTCAACTTTTGGTTCAAAGGGAACAATTTTATTTAGTTGGTCAATTTCAGGCTAACTGACTTCACAATAAAAATGACCTAAGATCCTATCCTAATCCATTCATTCAATTGTCTTAGTGAGACTAACTGGGCAAGTTCTAGCTCACAAGTGCATCAATTGAATTAGACAAATAAGCTCACGTGCACATAGCACATATCTTACACTATTTAGCACTAACCAACCCAGTCATGCTTCATTCATTAAGATGTCAACTAGACAATGTATACAATGTTTCACCAGGATCATACAAGTAAGTCAGGATGGTATGCATGCACATACAAGCAATTAGAAAAAATTTAAATTGGGGCATTTTTGTCACAAAAATTTTGGATTACTGTAGACTCCTATAAAGACTTATCTTTATGCAAACAAAACAACCTAACACATGTCAGTTCTACTAGATAATACACTTTTAGAAAAAAGAAACATGGCAAGAAAAACTCGTCAGGGTTCAGGATGCCCCACTCCCCACCAAAATTATGTGCATTGTCCCTAATGCATGTCAAACCAGAGTATAGAACAAGGGAAGTGATCATACCTGCGATGCCCTAGGCATCAGTAGTAGTTTACTTGGTTACTCAGACTTCATCAAGTATCATCATAGTATGCCTCCCATGTAGCGTCTGATTTATTGTCGCGGCACGAAATACCCAAAACTGCAATCAATTTTCAATCTGAGGGCTTGGAACAGTGTCACTAGGCAACACACCATTCTTTCTCATCCTTCTAATATATTTTTGCATCTCAGGTTTGTATGGAAGTAGAGATGAACCCTTACTCTTGGTGTCTAGTATGTGCAACCTGTTCCCTACACAAAATCAAAACAAAAACAAAAAGTAAAAGCAGGAAATAGAACTACAACCAAAATAGAAAACTAGTAGCTTATTTCAAAACTGTATTCCCCGACAATGACGCCATTTTTTATAACATTCAAAGATACTCCTATTACAGAATATGGATGATCGTTAGCAGTCTATTTACCAAACTTAGAGTCGGGGTAGATCCCACAAGGAATAGGTTGAAATAAATTTACTAGTTATTCTATTTTAGTCGTTGGTTCTATTTCCAAAAAACAAACAAATACAGAAAAGTAAAAATAGGGGGTTTTGAACTAAAATCCTAAATAGAATACGAATGTAAACTAAAGTGAACTAAGGCTTAGACAGATTTGTGGATGACTAGGTTGTGGTCCCTATGACGTATAACTAGTAAGCAATTAACCTTAGGTATATTGTTCATTATATTGCTTGCAAAATCTAGCGAGTTTGATAACCTCTAGTTCACCTCTCGGTCCTTCCTAGAAGCATGTTATTCATCTCCTTCCGGTCTTAGAATATTTTCAATACTAAGCCTCACTTTGGATTTCAGAGAACTATCACCTCCCGGTCTCAAGTTCTTTAGATACAAGCTATCCCAAGCCTAAGTATACCATCCCCTCCCAGGCTCAAGTGACTCAAACTTAGGTCGATTGCCTCTATCTCCCATTGTAATTTTATTTTCCTAATCATTAATTTTCTCCTGGAAAACTAACGAATACGGTCAAGTTTTCAATGCATGCACTCATCAAGAAAGACTTTTAAACAAAGGAAATCACAATACATGCAATACAATTCACAAATAACACCCTACGCTTTCCTATTTTGTTATAACGCCATGGTTCCCACAAACCTAGTTGTGGGTCTAGATTATTGAACTTGCAAGATTTAGAACAAGAATCATATTGAAATTCATAGTTAAATCACTTACAAGGAAGAGTAAATCAATTGTTAAAGTCACACGAAGAATGCGGAGAAGAAATCTTGATTCAAACTTCAATCGATAATCAAAACGCGCAACTAAAATTGTTGAAACTTTGCTCACTGTCCAACCACGTTTGTTATGGTAAAATTTCTAGAAAATTGATGTAAAATTTTTGTCTTAGCATCCCTAAGTCTTGGGGTACAATTTCCTTAAAAGAAATAAAATCTAGCTCTATTTATAATCTTAAAACAACCCTAAAATAAGTAGAAAAATTAGGCCTAAACTAAGTAGAAAAAGAGTCCTAAATCATGTTGGATTTCCAGTCGCTGGACTGTGGCACGATCATTACCATGACTCGTGGTGATTTGCATGCTCAGTGGTGCCTTACGTAGTGCTTTACATGGTGCAAAAACTGTCTAAAATCAGCCCCTCTTCACTCACACCTTCACAACTTGTGAAGGTGTACACGAGTTATGAACGATAGTCTTGCACTTTGCCTTGTAGTTTCTTGTGTCTTCACTGACTTGGTGCCTCTCATGAGCACCCTCACAGCTCGTGGAGTGAACCACAAGTCGTGCAAGGGGCCTTGGTGAATCCTTTGAACCTGAACGAGTAGGCTCACTATCAGTCAAGAGCACTATAGGTCGTGAACATGCCCGTGGTATGTTCCTTTTCTCCTTTTTTGTTTGTTTTACCTTGTGTGCTCCTAGAACATGTAGCTACTGTGTTGCCAACATTTTTACACCTTCAAATCTGCTTCATCAATGGCCATTGGTAGTAGAACCTCCCAACACAACATTAACCAACACATCTTGGTCATTCTTCCGAGGTAGCTTGTGATGTTATCGTTTTAACCTTTGTTGTTTAGTGTTGTTCTAGACACTTAATCTCTGATTTTCCTCATCTTCACACCTTCATATAACTCCTTCAACTGACCATGATCAGTGTGAAGCCTCCATCAATGGCATCTTTAATATTATTTTCTCACAAGGTTGCTTAGTTGTTGTAAGAATGGTTTGATATTTGTATGCAGTAACTTTGTTGCTATTTTGCTTCATATTCCAGCACACATTTGTATCAAATGGCCATATGGTGTGTCCAAGTCATCCATAGGAAAATGCTTTTCAATTTCAAGTCGATTTTCACCTCAAACTAGTCCAACGTCCATAGATTTATGAAGTTCTCATTTTCCTACAAAATAAACATAAAACGCGTATTAAACTAACAAATGCGCTCAACAACTCACAATAATCCTATGTATTAAGCAACGTAAAAGTCATATTTTCATGACTTACCAACAATCACAGAGATAAGTCTTTTCTTTAGAAATTTATGTTCTAGAGAGTTGTTTGAAAGTAGTTTAGACATGATGGAGGAAAATATTCTTGTTATTACTATAAAGTTGGAGAAGATCTTTCCACTTAGCATTTTTGATGTGATAGTGCATCTTCTGATTCATCTTATATATGAAGCTCGCCTTGGAGGTCCAGTTCAAATAAGGTGGATGTATCCATTTGAAAGATAAATATGACTTAAGTACTTCATTGTATATAATGAATATATAAATAATAAAATTCATGATTAACACATTTGAATTGGTACATACCAAAAAATTGGAAGTTGCAAACAAACAATTAAGCAAAGGGGACAGATCAAAGGATCAATTGTTCAAGCTCATATTTCAAGAGAAATTGACGACTTTTATTCCTATTACTTTGGGATGAAGTGTCATGCAGGAGAAATAGACCAAATCAGAATGATGAAGGTGATAGTGATGTTATGTTTCTATCGATTTTAATTTTTAATCAAAGTGATTGATGAACTAAAAGGCATGGAAAACGAGACTTCATGGCTATGGAAAGACAATCAGTTATGAGACATATTTTATTTAATTGTCCAGAAATTCAGCCATATCTTAAGTAAGAGTTAAATTATATTGTAAAAATATATACTAATTGGTGCTTACTAACTAACAAAAATGTACATATCAATATCAGCTTGTTCGTAGACACATGGGGCAACGAAACCATATATACAAGATTTTCTAAATGGTTAAAGGATTATGTAAGTATGAAAGTCTAATCATATTTAATCAATAGGAATAATATATTTATTTTATACTAAATTGTATTATTTCAGATACAATTTGTAGGTTTATGATGAATACTCAATTGTTGAACATTCACTATTAGTGAGAGAAATCACACTTGGGCCAAAATCTCAAATTCATACAATGAGTAAATAATGTGTGAATGACTTTAAGTTTCAAACTTAAGAAGTTTCTATGTACAAGAAAACTAATAATAGCGGTATTTTTGTTCAAGTTGATGTCAACGGTAATGGCCAAACTATTGAATATTATGGTGTCATTCAAAAGATTATTGAAGTTCGATATTCAGGTTGGCATAAAAAGAAGATAGTATTATTTTGGTTTAAGTGGTTTGACCCATCACATAGAGGCACAAGGGTGAACCATCAACATAATATAATTAAAGTTAAGCACACCAGATAATATGGAAGTTATGATCCTTTTATCATTGCCCAAAATGCTAAGCAAGTCTACTACGCTCCATATCTACTGCGTAGAGATAAGGCTGATTGGTGGGTTGTTATTAAGACAAAGTTTGTGGGAAGCATTGAAATTAAGAATGTATTAGATGTGGCATACCAAAATGATCTTGCACTTGTTCCACAACAAGTTGATGTTGAGTTGGAGACCACACTAGAACATCTTCAACACATACTAGAAGAGGTTTCTAATGATGAATTATTAATGTTAAACGTTTAGGAAAAAGTAGATGAGAAATATGAATCATTGGATGAAGAGAAATGGGAGGATAATGAATATGAAACAACTGAGGAATCGAAATGAGAGGATGACGAAAATGAAACACGCGAGAAGGAATATACCAGTAGATTATAACTAGTATGTAAGTTAAATTATTCTGTTAATACTAAAATTATTTAATTTATTTTTTTTATATTATATTTGTGTTACTTTACATTCAGATGTCATCGGGTGATGGTGATAGATCTCGAGATCATCTTGGGGTTACTCATTCTGATAGGACTAAAAAGAAGAAGTCTAGGAGACCTATTGATCCTGAGGATATCCCGGGACATATTTCTTTAGCACCTGATATTCAGTATGCCCCAACTTTTAGTTTGAGACTTATTACTTATGTACCTTTTGGGACTACAGATCCTCTAGCTTATCGTAGTCAATTTTGTCGACCACGGGGCACATATTCTTCTTCACAGATGAGATTTACTTCGTATGATTAGATACCTCCTCTACCTACAGAGGTTTATCACCGACCCACATCTTTGAATATTCCCTCTCCTACAGTTTCATCTCCTATATCTAATCAGTCTCCTCATCTATCTAATCTTAGACTTAGAGATTCTTCTAGTACTGATACTGGCCCTCCACTATCGACTCGGCATTAAACACATCCTCCATCACCAACTTCACCTTCTTCTATTGTTGCACATGAGGTTGTAGAGGATGTGCTTGACTTAGCTCCTGGACAAAGGGACAAAATTAGGAGAGTCATGCTAGAGCCTGATGGATCATCGTAAGTTTATTTTTTATTAATTTACTTTTGAAATCTTAATAAATTATAAATGAACTACCTAACATGTTTATTATGTGTCTTGCAGGTGGCATCCTTCTAAAGAGGTTGTGAATGTTCTAAAGGAGAGTGTTAGGAGGTTATACACAGAGGCATACCACTCTTGGGGGAGATTCCAAATAATATTTGTCAAGCGATGTTTAATGAATTTAAAGTATATGTAAGATTATATAATATTTTGAGTGATATTTACTTAACTTATTTTTTTTAACATTGTTTGCTTTTTTCAAGACTTTATGTACTTAGCAGTCAAAGTACAACATGATCATTGTGACCAGTTTTGAGAGAAAGCGAGTGTCCGACTATCTAACTGGCTAAAGAAAACAAGGGATGATGGAAAAGCTAGTAGTTAGATGCCGTCAAATGTATATGAAGATTTGTGCCGGTATTGGGATACCAATCAATTCAAGGCTATGTCTGAGCAAGCTAAAAAAGTTAGAAGAAGCTTAAAGGGTGGCTCATTGCACATTAGAGGTGCAAAGAGTGTTGATACCGTTATGAGGGAGCTAGTAAGATTTTAAAAAATTTAGATTTAAACTAACATTCTTAAATAAATTAGTTAATTTGTACAAAGTATAATTTTATTAATTATATTTTAATTTACAGGAAAAAGAATTAGAACAGACTCCCTTCTGCCATAAAGTTTTTAGGAAGAATCATATAAGGAAAAAGGAAAATGAGTCAGATTTGGATCAGTGGGTGGAGGAAAGGGCCAAACAAATCTATGTAAGTTATTTAGCATATCTTTTATATAATATAGACATATTATAT